>ML094983.1:17698-84769 GCA_003697995.1 Taxidea taxus jeffersonii
ATGTTTTATTCTCATTTCTTCTTCCTTCTTTAGGTGCCAGCTTTTAGTACCTTGTCACATGGTCCTTCTTTTTGCTGCCTGAGAGACACTATGGAGTACTGAGAAGTGGCTAAGAGACAGAAGACCTGCCTCAGGCTATGAGTAGAACCAACATAGGCCCTAGATAAATTCAGACCAGGGTTCTAGTCCCAGCCCCATCACTTACTAGCAGTATAATCTTGGGGAAATTAACCGTTGCTATGAACCTTAGATTCATCATCTGTAATATGTGCTGCCGAAGCAAGCACAGATTCATCATCTGTAAAATGTGTTTGATGAGCCTTTTTAAGACTGCTGGAATGTATGTCAAGTATCTTGTACAGTGCCTGGCATTTATCAGATCTTTAGTAAATAGCAGTAATTTCTAATATTATTTTGTCCCCAGGCCCTACTGCCCTCTTCTCTGGGATTTTGTGTCCATCCCGGACATCTCAGATAGTATGTAGCTCAATAGGAGTCAGAATGTCAAATTAGGCAAAAATGTTGCTTTGCCAAATAAAGTTCATTAAATTTTCCCTCCTAGAGGATATATAATTTGGCTATGAGTTAGTCTTTCTTAGCTGATGTAACTCAAAGGGTTCTAAAATTTGAGTCAAAGACCAACTCCTGGGACACCTGGGTGGCTCAGTTGGTTAAGTGGCTGCCTTCGGCTCAGGTCATGATCCCAGCGTCCTGGGATCGAGTCCCACATCGGGCTCCTTGCTTGGCAGGGAGTCTGCTTCTCCCTCTTCCTCTGCCTGCCACTCTGCCTGTGCTCGCTCCTGCGCTATCTGACAAATAAATAAATAAAATCTTAAAAAAAAAAAAAAAAGACCAACTCCTTCCTCCCCTCCTAGCTATTCATCCATCCCAAACACTATTTTCACTCATTTCTCTCCCACCAAAACCTAGTTATGCTTAGATTTAGCCAAATTACACTTAAGATAACCTATCTTTAATGTTCTATTAATGGAGTGGACTCTGGCTCTCTCTGGCTAGGGAAGAGGGCTTAGTGGCTTATGGATACCACCTCAAGGGAATATCCCCCTATTCTGAAGAAATCATTGCAGATGATGTATACAGAACACCTAGTTCAGTGCACTGTGTTAACTGCACTGAGACAAGAGTTCAGGATATTTTCCAAACTTGTTCCAGGTGAAGATTTCTCTAACTTATCCATGATATAAAAGGAACTACTAAGCAATTTTCTATTCCAGACTTTTCTGTCACTTCTAAAACACATCACCTGACAGTCTGGCCCCTGCTACCACCCACAGCAGGAACTGCAGTTTCCCAAAGCCCTAAATTGCCTCAGCTTTGGGCATTTCTACTTGACTGCCCACATCTGGATATCCACTTCATCACTCCTTGTTTTTACTTGTTCTTTAGGTATTAGAAGACATCTCACCATTTTCCTGATTGCTGCTCCTAGCATTTACTATTTGATGATTAAGGATGTCTTGTTTATCCTAGTATTTCCACACAGTGCTTTCCAAGGAGAAAATATCTAATTAATCTTTGGCGAATAAAAGAGTCTAGTAAGCAGGGTCTTTTACAATAAGATTTATAAAGATTATGCCTACTTTCTTCAGTAAGCCAAGCAAATCCAGGTAGGTTTCTTTTAATTTTACAGAACAATAAATTGAAGCAGTTAAGGGAATGCAAAAATTAACCACCTTTTACATTTTTTCTCCATTTTTTTTCATATTTCAAAGGAAATTCCTGTTCCAGTATCATATTATCTTGTTCCAGATCATAAAATAAGAGGGGAGGTCCCCCAGTTTGTTTGATAAAATATCAAAACTCATATTCTTAAATCTGATAAACAACAATAGATTGATAAATTCATTTATATACTTCAATTCTAAAGCTAATACACCTTATATTTAAAAAACAGCATTTGAAGAATATCAAGAGGGGAAAAAAGATAAACCTCCAAATCATCCATATAGAACAGGAACACAAAGTTCTATACTGTGTTCTCCCTAGCTTGACCCTAACCCTCCTCTACTCAGAGCCAAGATTTCCCTCTTCAAATATAGAGTGAATATTTGGGCTCACTCCTCAGTTGGGGCAGAAGAAGCTGCTGACCAATGCTGTGCAATGAAAATGGTAGCAGTATTATCCACAGAATCATTTCTGGGCCTGGCCCTCCCTTCCTCATCTCTTAAAGCCTCCTCATACCAGCATGAGAAGGAAATGGGGTCAGTCCCTTTGATCTTAGCCAAAAACTCCAGAACTTTCATCTTACTGGTTTCAGCATGAGCTCTGGGACCCCACAGAAATTCGTAGCGTGGAGGATTGCTGTTAGGCACCTGCCGGTACTCCAGGTAATTCTCCTGCACCCAATCTGTGGTGATGAGCTTCCTGGGCTCCCCATAAATAAAATGCTCCCTCCCAGCATACACTCCCATCATATTCAGGAAATCCCAGATGTCTTCCTCAGGGGCACAATTGCCCTCTATGAAGATCACACCCAGGATGATTATCAGGAGACCATTTTTAGGCATGCTCTGGCTGTCGCTAAGCATCTCATCGTGGGTGAGGTCTAGTGAGTTGACAAGGGCATAGGAGTGGGTGGTGGGGTCCACTTCCTTTACATCAATGCCAGAGATGACCTCCAAACACTTAGAAGCTTTCTTGAAGATCACAGGGAATTGTTTCTTGTATCTTTTGATGACAACCTTCAGCATTTCTGCCTTGGTGATGGGCTCCTTCAATCGATACTTGAGAACCATGAAATGCACCAAATCAGCCACCTTCTCATCTAGTGGGTCTCTGGGCAAAGATTCATTGTCTGTTGAGGTCTGTGGGCAACTTGCATCCTCTTCTTCTAGGCTGTTGGAGACTTCCACTGATGTTTTCCATGATGCAGGGAAGGAGCAGAAGGAGCTCTGAGGACTCTGGGGAGGACTCAGTGTTGCAGCAGGCTCCTCTCCCTCCTCCTTCTCTGGGGAGACTGGAATCACAGGAGAGGAAGGCGGGGAGGAGGAAGCGGAGGGGTAGGAGAAGTTGAAAGAACAAGAGGAAACAGAGGAAGTCTCCTCCTTATCCTCAGCTATGAGAACATCTGCCACTTCCAGGCCTTGTATCTCACTTTGGATTTGAAAGTCTGGCTCAAATGCGAGGCGTAGACGCTTTGGAGAGTGAGGCATGATGACTCTTGTTGGCAGGAGCAAGAAGTATGAGCCAGACAGTGGGAGATGGGGTGCCACAACCCTATGGGAGGGAGGAAGAGGGTCAGCAGTCTCAGCAGAGGAACACACCCTGGGAAGCTCTGACAAAGGCCAACTTACAGGCTCTTTGGGGGGTGCTCTAGGGCCTCACAGAGCTTCTGTCTTCCCAGACGGTTTGTTTCCTAGAAACCTATAGGAGGATATGAGAAAGCTCTTCAGGGTGCAGCCAGCCAGCTCAGCTCGAGGCTTCCTCCCTCTGCTTTCGTGGGTCTGGCCCCTTCAGAACAAGCTTTCACCTCCCTGAGACCACCAAGATGGGACTGACGGTATACCATATCTGTTCACTATGCCCCAGGGCCTCCCAGAGCTGACAGCAGGGGCAGGGTGGGGCTGGGTATGCTTTCAGTCTTCACTCAGGGTCCCTAGCTTACACTCTGGCAGAGACTTGGACTCCTCCCTCTGCTGACCTGATGTGTCTCCTCCTCAGAGCAAGACCCTCACTTTCCTGAGAACCCCTGCACAAAAATGAGGAAGCACCATATCTTGCCACCTTTGCTAGATCCTTCCAGTGCTACAAGCAAGGGGACGGCCCCACCTGTTCTGTGGTGGGGTTCTCCTCAATCCTGCCTTCATGGCACTCATCTTTACTCCTGGGACAGCCCAGGCTACTCCCTGCTGACTGAATATCACCCCTCAGGCCATGACCTCACCTCTCCGGGACACTTCCCTCACCTTGGGAAAGTGAGGACATACTATATCCAGGCAACCCTGCTTGGTTGTCCCAGGGCTGAGAAAAGAAGTGAGCCAGTTTTTTTATGGGGTCTCTTCTTTCTGACATGGGAAGTACCTTTGTTCTTCACCAAAGGTCCTTACCTTGACTCCTGGTAGAGCTTGGGACTCCTCCCTCATCTGACCTGATGTGGCTTCTTCAACTGACCTGTCTTCACACTCAAACTATGGACCTCATCTCCAAGTCCCTCAAGACAAAAGTGAAGAGACATCACAGCCAGCCACCACTTCCCAGGGTCTCCCAAGGGCTGACAGCAAGGGCTAGATCCCATCTGTCTCAGATTTGGCGGGGGTGTCCCTCTGTCTTCCCTCAAGGTATTCTTTACTGGTGACAGGGCCTGGGCCCACTTCATCTGGTGACCTGAAATTAACTTCTCAGACCAAGGTCTCACTTCCCAGAGACACCTTCACCTACCCTGTGCAGGAAGTGATGTACCACATCTGGACATTCCTACCCAGATCCTCCCAGGGTGGACAGTGGGAACAGGGTGGAGTTTCTGTGAGGCTCCTTCTGTCCGGGTTGGGAGTACCCTCAGTCTTCCTTCAAGGTCCTTACCTTACCTTGACTTGTCACAGATCCTGAAGTCACCAGCTCAGACCAAGCCCTTCACCTCCCTGGAATACTCCAAACAAAAGTAAAAAGACACCAAACCCAGACACTCCTACCTGGGGTCCATTCCAGCATGGAAAATAAACCCAATCCTCCCTCAGGATATTTGTCTGTACTTCTGGCAAGCCCTGTCCTACCCTCTGCTGACTTGAAGTCTCCCCCTCCAAACAAGACCTCACCTCTATGAGCCACTCTATCCGCTTGACTCCTGGTAGAGTCTAGTAGAAGTGAGAGTTCCTCCCACCTAGCCACCCTGCTCACACTTCCAGGGCTGTGATTCTGTGGCATCCTTTTGGGGGGAGGGGGGTGGTTTCAGGCTTCACCAACGGTCCTTAACTTGATTCCTGACAGAGCCTGGGTCTCCTCCCTCTTCTGAGCTGATGTGTCACCTCCTCAGACCAAGGTCCTCACCTCTCTAAGACTTTCTCCCAGACAAAAATAAGGAAATGTCACAAGATAGGCCAAGACCACATCTACCTGGAAGACAAGCCGCACCACATCCTGGAAGAAGCGAGGGCACACCGCGTCTGACCACCACTGCCTGAGCCTGCCCTTGGCTCACAGCGGGGGCAGAGCGGAGCCCCTCTGTCTGCAGCAGAAGGTCCCATTATCCATCCCAAACTATCTTTATTCCTGGCAGGGCCTGCATCCCCTCCCTTCTGCTGACCTGAGGGGGGCCCCTCAACCCATGGGCACCATCTCCTCGAGGTGCCAGAGAAGTCAGTCAGGGGGATAAAGAATTGCCCCAGTGCTCCACAGCCCTGCTCAAGTCTCCTCAGGGCCGACAGGAGGGACAGGCTCCTAAAGGGGCCCCCACTGTCTGGACTGGGAGGTCCCTGCACTGTTCCCTCACGGTGCTCACCTTGATGCCTCACAGGGCCTAGGAATCCTCCCTCTACTGACCTGAGCCTGCGCCCCTCAGAAAAAGCCTCATTCCCTCAGGCTCCAAAGATGAACGTCCGGTGCACCACACCCGGGGCCCTGCGTGGAGCCTTCCGGACACACAACAGGGACGGGGAGGAGGGCTGGGGGCACCCCCTCTGCGGTGAGGGCTCCCCTCAGTCCTTTCTCAGAGTCCTCGCTTTAACGCCTGCCAGGGCCTGGGGCTCCCCCCTCCCGCCAGCTGCGTCGGCCTCCCTGAGGAAAAGCCTCGCGTCCCTCAGGCCCCCAAGACCGACGTCCGCCTCACCCTCACTGGGGCCTCCGGGGCTGACCCTAGGGGCGGGGCGGGGGCCGCGCACCCATTCTGAGGTGGCAAGTCCCCCCCGGGGTCCTCACCGTGCGCGGCAAGCCCTGGGACGCGGGCCTCCGCCGATCCGAGTCCAGCTCTAACTAGTCTCACGTCCCTCAGACTCCCAACATGGAAGTGGAGACAGAACACTCGGGAGCCATGCCTGCGGTTCCTCAGCGCCCACAGCGAGCGCGCCGCAGGGCTTGCCCCGCACCCCGACCCTGCGCCGCCACCTCACCGGCCTCTATCTGCCCTGAGCTCCGCTCTCCCTCAGGGGCCTCACCCTGTGCCGGGAAACGCCTGAGGCGGCCCCGCGGACCCTCGGACGTCACGACAGGCCGCGTCTGACCCGCTCTGGGCTTTCCCGGGGCCGCCGGCGGGGGTGGGCGAGTCTCCGCCCCCATCTCCACCTCCTCCCTCCGGGTCCCCCCTTGACGCCTCGCAGAGCCTGGGATTCCGCCCCCTTTTCACGTAACTCCTCACCCCCGAAAGCAAGCCCCGGGGGCCCCGGGATCCCAAGACGCAAGTCAGGAAACGGCGCATCCGACCACCCGAACCGGGCCTTTCCAGGACTGAGGGAACCCACAGGGCAGAGCTCAGCCCCCACCCTCTGCCGGGGGAAGCTTCCGCCTTCTCCCTCAGAGCAAGCCTCAAGCCCCTCACTCTCCTCACACGATAGTCCAGACACGCCACATACGGGACCTCTGCCCGGGGTCTCCCTGGGATGATTGCAGGGGCAGGGAGGGGCGGAGCTAGAGGCCCTCTATAGGCGGTGGGTGGTGCCTTCCCGCCTTCCCGCCAGGGTCTTCACCTCAGTGATTGGCTAGACCCACGACTCCTCCCTCTGGTGATCTGAAGCCCCACCCCTCAGCTCTCAGAGGTCAGGACACCGAACATCCGGGGACCCTGCCTGGTCTTCTCAGGGTTGACAGTAAGGGCAAGGCGGCAGTGGGGGTCCCTTTATCTGTGGAGCTGCCCTCGCTCCCCCTCAGGGTCCTCATCTAGTGCCGGCAAGGCCTCGGACTCGTCCCTCCCCTGACAGAGTCAGACCCCCTCAGACGAAGCCTCACGTGCCCCGAGCCCCAAGACGAAAATCACAGAACGCCACATCGGACCAACCGTGGCCGGGGCCTTCCAGGACTGAGGGCACCAGCAGGGCAGAGCTAGGCCCTCACCCCCTGCCAGGGGAAGCCTCCCCCCTCCCGCTTTAGGGTCCTCACCTCGAAGTCGGGCAGAGCGTAGGATTCCTCTCTGTTCTGGCCTAAGTCTCCTCGGCTCAGAGCAAGCCTCAAATCCCTCACACTCCTCACACGAAAGTCCAGACACGCCACATACGGGAACTCTGCCCGGGGTCTCCCTGCGGTGACTGCATGGGCAGGGCGAGACTGGGACCCTACGTCTGGGGTGCGAAAACCCCTCCGTCCTAGCTCAGGGGCCTCATCTTGACTCCTGGCCCAGCCTTGGCTCCTTCTCTCTCTGGAGCTGAGCTCACCGGGCCCAGAAGACTGTCCCCTTCCCGAGAACATCCACATGAAAGTAAGGGAGCATCTGATGGGCCATTCAGCACCGGGGCAACTGAGGGTTGACGTCAGGGGCAGGGCACGCTCCGTGTCACCACCGTGCCGTCTGAGATTGTAGGCATACCCTGGGACGTGTCCTAAGCGTTTATATCTGCTACTGACAGGGCTTGCTTGTCCTCCCTTTTGCAGACCTGCTGCACCCCTCAGTCCAAGGCCCTCATTTCCCTGAGACTCCCTCTATGGAAAGAGGGGGCACTTCTGCCTGACTGACCTGCCTGGGATCCCCTTTCTCATGACATAGGCAGCTTTCTGTGGGTCCCCCTCAGTCTGGGGAGTCTTCTCAACCCTTCCTTAAGATCCTCCTCTGGATGCCTGGCAGAGCCTTCTCCTGACAGGAAACTGGGCCCCTCACATCAAAGTTCTCACCTCTCGCTGATGCCCTAGTGGAACATCAGGGGAACACCCCATTTGGCCGCCATGCTCTAGGGCCTCCCAGGGCTGAAAGCAGGTAAAAGGCTAGATTCTGAGGCACTTCTTCCACCTGGGCCCTGGGTCTATTTAGTCCTCCCTCAGGATCCTCACCTTGATGTCTGGCGGAGACCAGCCCCTCCCTCCTTTTGAGCACATCCAGTGACCAGGCCCTGGGACCTCCCAGGGCTAACCCCAGAAACAGGGCAGGTTTCTTCCCACCATCAAATCCTCCTTCAGACCCTCCCCTTGTCGGCTAGAAAGGTCTGGATTCCTCCCTTTGCTGACCTATGCTTGTCACCTTCAGACCAAAGCCCCCTGCTTTCTGAGACCCCCAAGCTGGAAATGAGGGAGGGCTTCTCAGCCTGGGACCCCTGCTTGGAGTCTCCCAGGACTACCAGCAGCAGTGAAGCAGGATTCTGTGGGATACCCTCTGTTCTGGAATGGGTGGACCCCTTAGTTCTCTCTTGAGGGTCCTCATCTTGTATCCTGGCTTCTCTATTAAATACCATGTAGGAAACTTCCCCTTCCTGCCAGCTCTGACCATTTGCTCATGTGCAACTCTTAGAGAGAATGGTTTCAGGTTCCAAGCTAGATGCCAGGGGGAGTAGTAGCAGCACCCGAGGCAGAGAAGCCCAACTTCCCCTGAGGTTTCTTCACCAACCAGACTTAGACTTTGGAAACTTTTTATTCTAAAAAATTTACTTTCTACATAGAAGAGGCTGAACAGCATGATTTTGGAAGGTCCTACCTCTTTTGAGTTTATCTGATATTTCATTGTCCAGTGCAGTGATTTTCTTTTTTATGACTTTCATTCATAGTGACAAATATATTATGCATTGTACATCTCTCCAAAGTGTACATATAATATATTTTTTTTCTGAAAAAATACCTACCCTTACTATGGGTGATTCATTGTGATACCCACTATTCCGTTTTTAGTTCATACTTCATATTCTGCTAAAATAATTTTTTAAAGACCAGTCCTTGGGATGCCTGGGTGGCTCAGTTGGTTAAGCGGCTGCCTTCGGCTCAGGTCATGATCCCAGCGTCCTGGGATCGAGTCCCACATCGGGCTCCTTGCTCGGTGGTGAGCCTGCTTCTCCCTCCCTGCCACTCTGTCTGCCTGTGCTCGCTCCTGTGCGCTCTCTATCTGACAAATAAATAAATAAAATCTTTAAAAAAAATAAATAAAGACCAGTCCTTACTCACTAGTATGGTTTCAGATGATTATGAGCAGACTGGAGTCATACAGCCTCGATCAACCCTGTCTTCCCTGCTGTCCTGATATGACCCCAAGGCTCCTGCATCTGTGCTCTGAGGTGCAGTCTCAGATTTCTGCAATGAAGCAGGAGCAGAAGCTTAAAAGGCTTGTCCCTCCCTAGCCTACCGTCTGCCTTCTATTATTGCGAGCTACAAAGTCTCCCCAACTTTTTTTTTTAAGATTTTATTCATCCATTTGACAGACAGAGATCACAAGTAGGCAGAGCAGCAGGCAGAGAGAAAGGGGGAAGCAGGTTCCCCGCTGGGCAGAGAGCCCGATGCGGGGCTAATCCCAGGACCCTAGAATCATGACCTGAGCCGAAGGCAGAGGCTTTAACCCACTGAGCCACCCAGGTGCCCCCCAACTTCTTTTAAACTTCCTCACCCCAAACACAAGTATCAGTTAACACAGTCCTCAGTTTTCCCTAGGGGTTTCTCAAGTTTTGTTGTTTAAATTTTATTATTGATATTTGTTTTAATTCTCCCTTCTATAGTTTTCTGGGCCCAATTCTGGGAGAAGACAGGAGCTGAAGCACTATTGCCATCTTGCTATCTACAAGACATTAAGTCTGTCAATTCTTACTAAAACTGACATCTTTACGATGATGTATATTCTGTCAATGAATATGCTACACTGCTGTTTGTTAGGGACTTATTTTACCTGAATCTGTCAGTAAATATTTTTTTAAAGATTTTGTTTATTTATTGTTGAGAGAGAGAGACAATGAGCAGGGGAGAGGGGCAGAGGGAGAAGCAAACTCCCCACAGAGCAGGGAGCCTGATGCGGGACTCAATCACAGGACCCTGGGATCATGACCTGAGCCAAAGGCAGACACTTAACCAACTGAGCCACCCAGGCGCCCTGTTAGTAAACTTTTATACTTGCCTCCATAAAGATCTCATACATTTTTGTAATGATTCGTTTAAGGTAATTTCTGGATTTTTTTTGCTGTTATGAGTGAGATATTTTCTATCACATATTCTAATTGATTATTGCTTTTGTGCGGCCAGGCTCTTGATTTGCTATGGTGAACTTACACTATCTTTCTGGGGTTTCTTACTCATTTGAATATTCCACATACTTATTTCTTAGAGTTTTCTACATATGTGATCATATCGCCAAATAGATATCCACAGCTTTGGCTTTGTGTTCCAGTATAGTTTTGAACAGTAGAGGTGATAGCATATATCTATGTCTTTTCTGAGATTTTAATGGAATGCTTCTAACATTTCACATTAAGGCATGTTACTGTAGATTTTAGGCAATGGAAATTCTCGTGTGATCTTAGCTTGCTGAAAGATTTCCCATGAACTTACACTGAGTTTGTAAGTTTTTTTATTTCCATATCCATTAGTATGATCAATGTTTTTCTCCTGTTACAGGCTGAATTGTGTACCCCAAAATTTGTATGCTGAATTCCTAAATCCTAGTAACTCAGAGTTTGGAGACAGGAGCTTTAAAGAGGTAATTAAGGTAAACGAGCTCATCTGGGTGGGCCCAAATCCAGAATGATTGGTGTCCTCATGAGAAGAGATTAGAACACAGTTAACATATAAAGAAAGGATCATGTGAAGATACAAGGAGAAAACAGCCATCTGCAAGCCCAGAAAAGAGGCCTCACAAGAAACCAACCCTGCAATCACATTGATCTTGGACCTCTAGCCTCCAGAATTAAAGTTCTTCTATTGTTTAAGCCACCCAGTCTGCTGTGGTAATTTGTTTTGACAGCCCTAGCAAACTAACAGACTCCTTTGATTTGTTAATGTAGGGAATTACAATGGAAAGTGTTTTCTAATGTTAAATCATGTTTTCATTCCTAAGACATAGTCTGTTTGCTCATTTAATTCACTGCTGTGTTGAATATGCTATTAATCTATTTAAGATATTTACTGCTATGTGAACAAGCTTAGCTCAAGTGTTATTTTCATGGGGAGTCCTTATCTGGTTTTTGAGTCAGGGAGAGCTAGCCTGGGAGAAATAGCTGAATACTTGCCCCTCATTTTGTATGCTTTAGAAGAGATTACATGAGACAGTGACTTACTTCTCCCTGACCATTTGGAAGAACTGGCCTTCAAAACTGCTTGACCTGGAACATGTAAGGGTTACTTGAGCTTTGAATACAGTTGCAGTTTGCTTCACTAGAATTCTCTATTTCTTTATGAAACAATTTGGTCATTTTTTTCCTTAAAAAGTAGTCTGTTTCACTTCAGATTGCAAGTTTAATGGCATATTTATAATAAAAACTTAATTACAGAAATCCTAAAACATACACACCGGTAGAAAGAACAGTATACTGTACCCAAAATGCCTGATACTCAGCATCAGCAATCACCAATGCATGGTCAATCTGGCTCTAATTACAACCCCATCTACCCCCCGCCATTTCTGCTGCTGGAATAATGTGAAGCAGACGCAAGACATCACACCATTCCTTCTCTAAGTATTTCAGTTTATATTTTTAAAAGATAAGGACTCTTTTATAAAATATCAACCCAATATAATAATCCTAAGATATTAAGTCATTGATATAAATGATGCAGTTGTCTTTCACACTTAACTGACAGCCTTACATACTTTTTAAAAATCAATTTCCTTGAACTGGTGCCCAGTGGGATTATTATATCCCCTAAGTCATTTATAATCTATAGGTTCCTCCACACATCACCTATTTTTCACTGCAGTTTTTATCATCACACAATAACAATACAGGTCTTATGTTCTGTCCTGGTTCCCATAGTCTGGATTTTGCAGGCTGCAACACTTTGATGTCCTTTAATGTGTTCCTCAGCCCCCTGTATTTCTTTACATTGCTACTTAGAGGTAGAAGCTTGATCAGATTTTGTGTGTGTGTATTTTTGGTTTGTTTGGCAAGATTACTCCATAGGTGATGCTGTGCACTTCCAGCAGGAGGTACATACTGTTTGTCTCTCTTTGTGCTTGAAGTCACTGTTGATCATCAGGTTTATGCATTAATCCCTTCAGGGTTGAAATATGATCATTCTGTCATTCCTTCTTAGTTTATTGTCTGTATGTAGAAACTGTTCCTTGTCCACCATTTGGTTATCCTGAGGGAAAGATATTTGTTGTATTCTTTCATATTTAAATCTTTCTGCAACTACGCTTTGTACAATTTAAGTTATAGTGCATTTCTACCATTCTCTTCAGTAATTGATATTTATAAAACGTGTCTAATGCTTTTTAATTGTTAAATATGTAACTATTTTAGCTTTGTAATTTTTCCAAAGTTGAGTATCACACAAAGAGCATGATTGCACAAACACAAACACAGAAACTGATCATGGTAACTGCTTCCATCTAGTACTGTTACTTCAAGTAATTAGCACCAACCATTACCTAACCTAGGAATTGCATCATTCTAAATGTTTACCTGTCAATGTTTTAGAGACATAATCTTAGATACCTATGAAGGCTGAGAAGTGAAGAAATCATGGAATGTGTATGTTGATAGCCTCAAGAAAAAGGTCTTGAAAAGTTAGTTCTTTTTCCCCACAAATTACTTCAGTAATGGAATTTTCTCCAAAAAACAGTGAGTAGAAAATAGAACTATTAATCTCAGAGATTGACAGAATATATTTCACCCAGAATTTAATAGAAAAATAGACAAGGCTACCTAGCCTGGGTGTCCTAAAGGACCTTAATAATACATGGATATCTGGCTGGAAACAAATTCTCTCCATAATACATCATTCCCAACCTTTAGATCATATCATCATACATTCACAGCATAGGAAAGGGACCTTGAAGGGCATCTAGTCTAGTCACCCACTGCAATTTTAGACACACTAGCTGATAGAAAGTTCTTTATATAAAGTTCATAACTGGTCCCTGTGTAACGATATATTCATTAGTTCTATTTCTGCTTTATGAAATCACAATGAGGGTACCTAAGCAAGCACATGACAACCCTTCAGGTGTTTAAAAATAGCCAACATGTTCTCCTCAAGTTTTTCTTATCCAAAGTAAACATTTGCATTTGCAAAGTAAACATGTCCTAGCATTTCTCCCCATGTGGAATACCTCTCCTACATTCACATCTGCTGCCACGACTGTTACTGCTTCTGCTGCTGCTGCCACCATCACTGCCCCAAGTATGAGCTCAGATTCCAGCTGTTACCCTGCTGAGGACCCATGGCACACTGGGCTGCACCAGGAGTGTGTGTATGCACAAGGCAGCCATGCCAACTGCTTGGCATGCACCCTGCCTGCCACCCATTGAGCCTGCTTTTTTCTTTTTTTCAGGAGATTCCCATGTATCGTGATATCTAGATCTTTGTTGTCCATTATGTTAACCACTTGCCACCTGTAGTTACTTAAATTTAATTTAAAATATTTGCTTCTTCAGTCATATTAGGCACATTTCAAGTGCTCAATAGCTACACGTGGCTAGTAGCTACTGTACTGGAAAGCACTGATAAAGAGAACATTTCTATCATCACTACCTTTGCAACAAGTACTATTGTTCAGCACTGAACCTTTCATTATCTTAGTATCCTCCTTCTGGAAACACTTATACTTTTTGGCTTTTCCCCATAGATCACTGTATTCTTCGTGGTTCAACCAAAGAAACAGAAACATTAAGATCCAAGTCTTCATATGGAAATATTCCTTTCTGTGAAATATGATCTATAAATTTGATTTCTATTTCTAAGCCTGTGGATATTTGCTTTGCAATGCTGCAGTTTTCAAAACCAGAAATTCTAAACTTGAAGAACTCTAATAACTTCCGTAAACAGTTATTACAATATCGATTTATATGCTTTTATTTTGTAATAATTTACTATCAAATTTGCTGCTAAAGCACAGCCAGCTCCTTCCCTGGCATTCAGGCCAGAGAATTAATATTTGTGCATAAGCTACAGGGACAGGTTATGAGGATAGATGGGTAAACTGAACTCCCACCTCTGGTCCTAGCATTTCTCCCCACGTGGAATACCTCTCCTACATTCACATCTGCTGCCACGACTGTTACTGCTTCTGCTGCTGCTGCGACCATCACTGCCCCAAGTATGAGCTCAGATTCCAGCTGTTACCCTGCTGAGGACCCATGGCACACTGGGCTGCACCAGGAGTGTGTGTATGCACAAGGCAGCCATGCCAACTGCTTGGCATGCACCCTGCCTGCCACCCATTGAGCCTGTAGTTCTGAGTTCATGCCTAGCATATCTCCCCTACTCATGCTTCAAGCTTCGTTGTCCCATCACACTTCACCTAAAGAAGACAAGATCAAAGATAGAATTAAGATCTTTAAGATATTAGCAGCAGGGAATTAACCCAAGAACAAGGCCCTTCTAAGAATGGGGCTCTATGCCCTGCACAGGTCACACATCCATGAAGATAAACCTGCAATAGAATGAAATACAATTAAATATTCACTTTTTCAGTGAACATGGGGAGGCTTGTCAGGAAACTATTTTAGCAGTAGAAGCAAGAGGTCATAAGAATATTAACTGGGGCAGTTGAGGTAGGAATGGAAAAGAGTGACAGATGAAGAGCGTTTTTCTTCTAAGAGTAAGATTCTTCTTATAACAAGCTCAAGTCTAACCTCATACAAAAAGGAAAAGTTAATGGTTCACATAACCAAAGCAGAGGGTGAGTCTGGCCTCAGAAGAGCTGGACTGAGACCTCAACTGACACCTGGCTCCCCTAATATTCACATTCTCTCTTGTGTGCCTACCGCTGTGACCAAGGACCCTTGAACACTCTACTAGGCCTATTTGATTTGACTGAGGGAAGGAGCAATTTCCTTCCAAGAAGATAGAGATGTTCCCTAGAGGGAAAGAGAGGTTGATACAATCAACCAGGCAATATAAATTGCAGTCCCTAAACAAATGCACACTTTCCCCAACATTTTATAAATATATATGGAGGCTAGAGGGCAGTACCTTATTCCTCCTAGGGAAGAAAGCAAGTTTATATCTCACTCTTTCTGCACTCAGGCTATTCTGATATGAGGAAGGGATGTGCCAAGAATGATTCCCAAAGTAGAATAACATAAGTTCATAATTATCTGTCTCTTTGGGTTGTCCACCCTTTGTTCACCTCTATCAAATCTAATAACAAAAACTTAATTACAGAAATCCTAAAACATACACACTGGTAGAAAGAATAGTATACTGTACCCAAAATGCCTGATACTCAGCATCAACAATCACCAATGCATGGTCAATCTGGCTCTAATTACAACCCCATCTACCACCCCCCCCATTTCTGCTGCTGGAATAATGTGAAGCAAACCCAAGACATCACACCATTCCTTCTCTAAGTATTTCAGTTTATATTTTTAAAAGATAAGGACTCTTTTATAAAATATCAACCCAATATAATAATCCTAAAATATTGTCATTGATATAAATGATGCAGTTGTCTTTCACACTTAACTGACAGCCTTACTTACTTTTTAAAAATCAATTTCCTTGAACTGGTGCCCAATGGGATTATTATATTATTATTATTATCAAAATCTTTGATCTTCCTGATACTTTTTTAATATTACATGGTTGTATTTTTTCCTCTTGGATCAAGGTAAATGAGAATCTGAAGAATGTTCTAATTTGAGCATCTAATCAAACATCAGATGCTAGCTGATACAGAGTTAAGTGTTATGATTTTTCTACTTATTCAGAAAGTAAGCCAAATGGAAGCATACTGGGTTATTGCATATGATAGGGTTGGAGGGTTAACAGAAAAAGATTTCTCTAGTCTTACCATTTCCCTATGCACTTCACCCTCAAGAGCAGAGCATTCTTCTTTTTTTTTTTTTCAAGGTTTTTTTTTTTTTTCAGAGAGAGAGAGAGAGAGAGCACAAGTAGGCAGCACAGCAGGCAGAGGCAGAGAGAGAAGCAGGCTCCCTGCTGAACAAGGAGCCCAACGCGGGACTCGATTCTAGGACCCTGGGATCACAACTGGAGCTGAAGGCAGTGGCTTAACCAACTGAGCCACTCAGGTATGCATCCCAGAGCATTCTTTTTAAAGCACAGCTCTTGCAGCTCTAACCTCGTCTCAAGAATCAAACTTCTTGGCCTGGTGAGATAATCAAGCCTCAGGAAGACAAAATGCCAAATGAAATGGGCTTGTCACCATACCCTGAGTGCCTGTTGTCCTTCAAGGATCAGCTCAGATGCCACTATTCCCCTCTCCATTCTCAAAACTGTATTCTCTTTACCCACATGTTCTGGCAGTACTTTGCCTTCTATTGCCAATCAGTTTGCCTGGGCTTGGCATGATTTTGTATATGTGAGTCTTCCCTTCTAGACTGTACATTCCAGAACTCAGTGCACAGACTGACATATGGTAAGTAGTCAAGGACACAAATAAACTGTGAATGGGCCATCAAAGGTTGCTTTCAGCATCAGAATACCCATGCCTCTCCTCACCAGAGGAATCATTGTGCTAGAAGTCTGAATTGCACAGAGGTAGCCAAGGTGACCTAACTAGGACAAGCCAACTGAGGACAAGGCAACTTGGGAAAGATCGTGTCCTGGCTTCATTCTGGCACTAAATGGTATTTTATTAGAAGCAAGTAGATTCTTAAAAGTTGCACCCATTGGTGTCACAGCTTTTGAACACTCCACTCCTCATTTTCTCTCTATACTAAAATGTGACATTTTCTGTTTCCTTTAGAGCATCTTGTGAGAAATCTGCTCTTTTTACACTTACATGATTATACTCAATACATTTCACTTGAGTGTACTCCTTTCCCCTCTTATTTCTGATATTTCATGGAAAATTATTTAAATGATGAAACAATCTTTTCCAAATGTATCTTCAGGCAAAAGGGGACGGAGTGGATTTACAGACAGTGCATAAAGCAAACGTTATGAATATCTTCCAACAAACAGATATTTACAAGAAGCAGGCAATTTTTGCCATACTTACAAGAAGACAGAAAATTTTCTAGAACCCATAACACATCATACGGACAACAGAAAGGAACTCCAGGCAGCTATTTCCTCATGGCGAAAGGACAAAACAACAGACCAAAACCTGCTGGGGTATCAAAGTATTTACACCAGAACAGGGTATTAATTTCAAATACAGCTTAAATGCTACAACTGTCAGAATAATAGAAAGATTCTGGAAGTAAATACTAAAGAATTACCCTATAGCCTAGGTTATTTTTACTCTTCCATGTTATTTTCAATATTTTTAAGATAACCTTTAAGTTATAAATATTTATAGAAAATATGAAAAGTGAAAAAATCTAAAGAAAATAAAAATTCACTTATAATATACCACCCAGGGATAAGGGTCTTTAAAATATTGACATGTTTCTTCTCAGTCTTTTTTCTATGTAAATATAGAAGACCTTATGTAATGCAAATAGTCTAAAGAGTCAGTTACAACAGGAATCAAAAATTATACTTAATATTTTTAATAGACTTTATTTTTTAGAGCATACAGCATGTAATTTTTTCAGATTGGCTTCTTTCACTTACTAATATGCACGTAAGATTCTTCCATGACTCTTCGTGGCCTGATAGGTCATTTCTTTTCAGCGCTACATAATATTTCATTTTATAAAATTTCATTTCATAATATTTCTTGAAATGCCACAGTTTATCCATTTACTTACTGAAAGACATCTTGGTTGATTCCAAGTTTGGGCAATTATGAATAGAGTTGCTATAAACATCCATGTGCAATGTTTTGAGTGGACATCAATTTCAGATCTTCTGGGTAAATGCCAAAGAGCATGATTCCTGGATCGTATGATGACAGTATATTTAGTTTTGTAAGAAACTGCCAGTCTTCCTAAGTGGCTGTGCCATCTTGCATTCCCACCAGCAATGAGTGAGCATTCCTGTTGTTCCACATCCTTGTCAGCATTTGATGTTGTCCGTCTTCTGGATTTGGGATAATATTTGTAAAGTGTTATCTCTTTTTAATTTGAAATTCCCTAACAATACATGGTGTTGAGCATCTTTTCATATGCTTATTTGCCATCTGTATCTTTTTCAATGAGGTGTCTATTCCAATCTTTCACCTATGTTTTATTTTTCTTAATATTTTATTTATTTATTTATTTGAGAGAGAGACAGTGAGAGAGAGCATGAGCGAGGAGAAGGTCAGAGGGAGAAGCAGATTCCCCATGGAGCTGGGAGCCCGATGCAGGACTCGATCCCACGACTCCACGTATTTTTTAAATTGGGTTATTGTTTTCTTATTATTGTTTTTTAAATTTTTTTATTTATTTAATTTCTTTTCAGTATAACAGAATTCATTGTTTATGCACCACACCCAGTGTTCCCACCCCTTCAAAACCCTCAGAATGTTTTTCAGAGTCCATAGTCTCTCATGGTTCATCTCCCCCTCCAATTTCCCTCAACTCCCTTCTCCTTTCCATCTCCCCATGTCCTCTGTGTTATTTGTTATATTCCACACTTAAAACTCAATAAGGGAGTTGAGAGAAATTGGAAGGGGAGTTTTATTTATTTATTTTACAGAGAGAGAGACAGCAAGAGAGGGAACACAAGCAGGGGGAATGGGAGAGGGGGAAGCAGATTCCCCACTGAGCAGAGAGCCCAATGCAGGGAGCCCAATGCAGGGCTTGATCCCAGGACCTTGGGATCACAACCTGAGCCAAAGGCAGACACTTAATGACTGAGCCACCCAGGCACCCCTTAACTGTAGCTTTATAGTATATCTTGAAGTTGGGTAGTATCAGTCCTCCAATTTTGTTCTTCTCTTTCAGTATTGTGTTAGTATTCTGGGTTTTTGACTTTCCACATAAACTTTATAATCACTTTGTTGATGACTACAAAATAACTTCCTAAAATTTTAGTTAGGAATGCATGAATCTATAGATGAAATTGGAAAGAACTGACAACTTGACAATATTGAGTCTTCCTATTCATGTACATGAAATAATAGCTCCATTTAGATCTTTTTAAAAATTTTTCATCAGAGTTTTAGAGCTGTCCTCATATTTTTAACATAAAACATGAAAGTGTACATTCTTTTATCAGTCCTTTGATGTGAAGCCAAGGTCTCTTCTTTGAAATGCAACCAGTGATTGGAATTCTGCTCATCTTTCCTATGAAATACATACTTGTCCAAATACACTAGAATTTCTAGTTATGTTTATTTGAATTGGAGCAATAACTTAAAAAATTACTTGCCAAACAATCTGAGAGAAGGCTTTTTTTATAATTTTGTTCCAAATCTTTTCATTTTCTGGCTCACACCTTATTAATACAGATTTATTTTAGAGGCTTACTTTTATTGTGCCCTTCCAAGGCATTTATCTGAGGATTCCTGCAAGAAAAAACTTTCTCCTTACAGTTACATCTCACTGGTTTTCATATTTAAATAATTAGGAGATCGACCTTAAATAACATATAAAAAGATTTGTGAACACATACAAATGATTCTTGGTAAGCATACAACTCAACTGGTAGGAAAAGGACCACTTAGGTTCCCAGGGAGATAGATGGCTATCAGCCATGAGCTTTACATATGCTACAAGTAATTACGTGTTCCATAGAATAACCAGAAATCACTCAGAGGTCACCTAAAAGAACTCCAATTATGTATTTTTTATGAAATTAAGAAAAATCACACAGGAAAAAGGAACAAAAACCAAGTTTGATCACCATCCTGCAGAAACTGTCCATAGAATAGTCTTTTTTTTTTTAATGGCATTTTAAAGGGTAGGGGGAGATTGTGGTGTTTTCAGTGTTCTGACAATTTTTACAGTGTTTATTTTTATTTTTAAATTTCTTTAAAGATTTTATTTATTTATTTGACAGAGACAGACACAGCAAGAGAGTGAACACAAGCAGGGGGTGTGGGAGAGAGAGAAGCAGGCTTCCCGCCGAGCAGGGAGCCAGATGTGGGTCTCAATCCCAAGACCCTAGGATCATGACCTGAGCCAAAGGCAGACACTTAAAAACTGAGCCACCCAGGGGCCCCTATAGTGTTTTTTTTAAGATTTTATTTATTCATTTGAGAGAGAGGAAGAGAGTGCATGCACGCACAAGCAGGGGAAGAGGGGCAGAGGGAGAAGCAGGCTCCCCACTGAGCAAGGAGCCCAACACAGGGTTGCATGCCAGGATCATGATCTGAGCCTAAGGCAGACACTGAACTGACTGGGGCACCAGGTGCCCCTACAGTTTGTTTTTTCATTATGAAATACGTTATATATACAAAAAGCAGAGACTATTGTAATGAACATCTATGTGCTAACATTACACAATATGTGATATGTGCTATATGGAATACATATGACCGATATAAAAGAAACCTATTTATTTTTATGTGTTCATCTGGGTCCCAACAAGAAGCAAAAGGAAAACTTCCAGACTCCTTTTATGAAGCCAGCATTATCCTGACCCCCAAACCAGGCAAAGACCCCACCAAAAAACAAGAATTTCAGACCAATATCCCTGATGAATATGAATGTCAAGATTCTCAAAAAGATCCTAGCTAATAGGATCCAGCAGCACACTAAAAGGATTATCCACCATGACCAGGTGGGATTTATCCATGGGAGGCAAGGGTGGTTCAACATTCACAAATCAATCCATGTGATAGAACAAATCAATAAGAGGAGAGAGAAGAACCCCATGGTCCCCTCAATTGATGCAGAAAAAGCATTTGACAAGATACAGTATCCATTCCTGATTAAAACGATTCAAAGTATAGGGATAGAGGGAACATTCCTCAACTTCATAAAATCTATCTATGAAAAACCCAAAGTGAATATCATCCTCAATGGAGAAAAGCTGACATCCTTCCCTTTGAGATCGATAACACGCAGTATGGGATCATTCCAGTGGCGTTTGATGAAAAGGGAACTATTTACAAAGGTGTGGGTGGAGAACCACAGTGGATCATACAGAAAGTTGGAACTGGCAGCAACTAAGCTGTTATCACCCATAGGCCCAAATGGATAAGAAAGGGAGAGGTGCCTAGCATCCAAGGAATAATTGTATAGAGTTGGCCACTTGGAGAGTAGCAGAGACCTCTAGTCAAGGATATAGTGTGAAGTGACCTCACAGAGAGAGAGCCAGAATATGCTCCTCCCTCTTTCTGATCTCTTGCTGGCTTTCCCATTGTCTAAACCCAACCTAAAAACAGAGAACAGGGAGAACCCATTGATGCAGTCCATACAGACAGGTCAGCCTCTCCAGGCAGAGAGCAGAGTGGAGAAGGGTAGAGAGTTAACTGAAGTGGTAGTATCCAGCTTTCTCATCCCACCCCACTTCCTTCCTTTCCTCCCTCCACAGAGGTATCACTCATCTAAACTTGGTGTTCAATATCCCTTCAAATCTGTATACTTTTTGACTCTACTTACATATCCACGTGCATCACAGAGTGTCATGTAGCTTGGTAGTTATTGGAGTTATTTACCAAATATTTGGGGTCATTTTCTTCTCAAAGCACATGGTGAGATTTGACTTCCCAGTCTCCTTAAAATTCAAGGAGGTGGCACCTGGGTGGCTCAGTTGGTTAAGCGACTGCCTTCGGCTCGGGTCATGATCCCAGAGTCCCAGGATCAAGTCTCGCATCAGGCACCCGGCTCCACAGGGAGTCTGCTTCTCCCTCTGACCTTCTCCGCTTTCATGCTCTCTCTCTGTCTCTCTCTCAAATAAATAAATAAAATCCTAAAAAAAATTCATTGAGGCTATGTGACTTACTTTGGAGCAATGAAATAGGAGTGAAAATGAAATGTATCATTTCCAGACAGAAGCTTTAAGAACTACCGTGCAAGGCACTTTATTTGCTTCCATTGGTGAAGTGATCAGGGAAGCATTGATAAGATGAAGCTTCTACCAGCCCTGGGACTCTGAGTTTCCCAGGAACAGAGGCCCTAGATAAGCTGTACTGGACATACGATGGCTTTAAGCCCCTGAGATTTGGAAACGTTTGTTAAAGCAGCATAACCTAGCTTACCCAGTACATTTTGCGTGGTTTTAAACTTTGTAGAAATGGTATCCTACCAAATTTATCATTCAGCAGTTTTTTGCTGGACAGTTTTGAAATTCGCCCACGCTGATGGATGTAGCTGTAGTTCATTACCTACACAAATATATGTAATTTATTTATCTGTTCTCCTATTGACAGGACACTGATACAATTTTTTGTTATTACTAATAATGCTAAAATGAACATTCTGGTACATGTCTTCTGTGCAGATGTGCAACAGTTTTTCTAGGGTATACACTCAGGAGGAACAATGTGCTTTTAAGCTTTTCAAAGAAAGTAACAGATTGGGAGGAGACTTTGATCATTGTGAACCAGAGTTTCCATCAAAAGGGTTTTCAGAAATCTTTGCCCCTCAGGAGTGTGAATCCTGCCTCTCTCAGAACACTAAAATATATTATTCAGGAAAACGGTATTTTAAAATTGGCTTCACCTTGAGAAGACCAAAGGCATCCTTAAAATTTAAAGAGACCCACCTTAGAGAACAAGGACTACACAAAATAACACCAATTACTCCTATAAAAATCTCTCAGGACAGAAGGCAAATTGATATAAAGAAAAAAGGGGAAAAAAGAGCAAAGTCTGGAGTAGCTTCTTTTCATAGATGTGATGAGAAATAAAACTACATCATCAGTCACTAACGGGTTCAAAAGTGTTATCAGCAAAGACAGCTGGTGAGTAAATAGGGAGCTGCCACGCATAGATCAGGGACCAATAATGTAGAATTATCCATATTCTCTTTTCCCTTTCCAGCCTTGATTACTAATATCAAATGACCACCATATTAAAGAGCAATCTGAATAAAGGGATTGGGTCTCCCACCCCCCACCCCATGCTTGCCCAAAGGTGCTGAGAAATAGAAAAGCATTCTAGAATGTTTGAATGAGAAAGGAAACTGCCTCAGCATATGTCATGTACATTTCTTTGGAACCCACCATTGGAATATCTGTAGTAGAATTCATTATTTGTGTAAATAGCAAGTATTCTAAACTAGAGTATCAAGGACATAGTTGTAGTATGTGCCCCTATGGGACTCAAGGCCCTAGAATACAGTTGTAAGGATGATCAGAAAGGTTTCCTCAAATGGGAAAAGCAGATTATGAAATGCTATAATGATAGCCTGATTATATTTTTTTAATCTGGACACTGAGTCTGGAACAATATACACAAAAATACCGAGTGTTGTTCTCTAAGCACTGGGATCGTAGGTGCTTTTATTTTTTTTTGTTCTTTACATGTATAATTTTTCTACAAAATTAAAGGCACATTATATATTAAATTACTTACATTGGAAATTTTGTTTTTGTTGGAGAATTGTTGGAGAAAAAGGAAGAAAGGAAATATTTTGTCTCCACGTCAGCATTTCTCCACTGCCAGTTTCCTGACTCTCAGCGTAGGGCTGTAGCCTGCACACCCCTTTCACACCAGCTCCCCCCATTTCTCTACAACACTTTACCCCATTCAAGAGTCTATATACCCATTCTTTCTTAAAAGACTTCAGAGAGAGGAAAACACACAGCCAAGCCCCCTCATTTAACAGGTGGAGAAATTCTCAGAGAGGGAAAGCGTCTTCTCCAGGGTCACACAGCAGTAAATGTCAGATCTGCCCCAAGACCCATGTAGTAGGTGAAAGGTTAGAAAACTGGGCTCAATAGATAGGATTTCAGATCCCAGCTTTTCACTCTCTGAACCTTTGTTTGCTCAGTAGTAAGTGGAGCAACATGAGGTTGAGCTGAAGACAAATGAGATATTGTAGGTCATAATTAAGTGTAAAGTGCCTGGCACATAGTATGAACCAAATCAATGTCATTTGCTTTATTATTACTAACACCATTGTGATAACATGGTGCTGCTTTTTAAACTGTATCAGCTTCCTCTAGCCTCTTGTTTTAACTGCCTTTTTCGAAGATGAGCTCACATCTCTGAAGTGTTCTGGTTACTCTGGCCAAATGAAATATCACTCATTAACCATAAGTGCTTTGTGTAAGACCTGTCACTTCGCGGCTGACATAGTGACACTTGCTCTAATTTCCATTGTGACGCACCCACTGCAGTTCTCTCTCAGGGCATTTCGTCGGTAGTCCCTTGAGTACATTCTGACACACTGTGATTTTTAAAGTCAAATAAATAATTGCTCCATTTCCTCCTGAGCTCTGATGAAATGTCAAAATCATAGAAAGTGATGAGAATTGTGTGAAGGACCTGTCAGTAGCCCATTTCCTCACCTCTAAGCTCGTTCCTAGTCAAACTCTAGGGTGATTTACAGTGTTTTTTATGACTGTTTACTTTTGTTTGGGATTAATTTGGATGGCACAGTCAGTACTAAATTAGGGCCAGGAGAACGTGGAAGGGAAAAAAATCTCTAGATAATTTAAAAATGCACTTCTTGTCCGATAACTTCAACTTCTTTTTTTTTTTCCCAAAGATTTTATTTATTCATTCTGAGAGAAAGAGCACATGAACATGAGAGCAGGGGGAGAGGCAGAGGGAGAAAGAATCCCAAGCAGATTCCCTGCTGAGCACAGAGCCCAAAGTGGGGCTCCACTCCGCAACCATGAGATCATGACCTGAGCCAAAATCAAGAGTCAGATGCTTAAGCAACTGAGCCCCCCAGGTGCCCCTCAACTTCTTTAAAACATTTTGTGCAAGGTGGTGAAAAAGTATCACATTTTGGACTGAAATCAGTCACCCTCTCTCACCCTCATTTGGTTACCTTCTGATTGGAACTCTAGTTCACACTGTACAAAAAGTGGGCAACAGCAGGGGGAAAAAAAAAACAGCCCCATAGAGACCTCGGAAAATCCACAATCTCAAAAATTAAGAACTAGCTGCGTTGAAATGGAGAAGCCCCAAACCATGCATCACTCAGTACATTAACTACCCTTGCGGTGATAATGAAAGAAAATAAAGCTGTCAAAGGCACAGGAGCAGCCAGCTGTAGAAAATCAGTAATGTCACTCTCAGAGGACTTAACGTGGTTTACAAAGTCAAATTCCTTCTAGAACCAGAACTTCAGGAACTATCTAGAATAAAGTACCTCCTCAGTAGTAGCCAGATTTCAGAAGGTCTAGTCGCACAGTGAAAAAACCCATTGACTACAAATCCACAGACCTGTAGGACCATTCCTGGAACCCTACGACCTGTGTGGCCTTGGGAAAGTCACTGTGACTCCTGAGACCTCAGTCTTCTGGCATATAAAAATGGAGGTACGCCATTGTATAAGGTATGTGAAAATCCTTTAGCAACTATGAAGCACTATTTGTATGTACATGATAATTGTAAAAACAACAAATGCTCTAAATGTTTGTCATAGATATAGCACTATAAAGAGATAAAGAAAAAACATTAAAGTTGATCTCTATCCTCAAGGTGCTTATAATCATGTCTGGCAGACAAAACTACTGCAGTCAATGAGAAAACTAAACTTCAACACTGGTTTCCAAAATATATTTGTAAGAATCACACTTGAACTTCACAATAGCCCAGTGAAGCAGGTGGAATTGCTGCTATGTTCATTTAAAGGATGGAAATCCAAGTCACTGAGTTTCTTGTCCACTGGGGTCACATAGGCACAAACCGAAATCCATGCCTTCTAACTCGCAGTCGAGTGTACTTTATCGTACTCTTCGGTTTACTCATTCAGCCCATGTGAAATTGTACGGGCTCTACGGCTTCTGCAGAAGTTCAGAGAAGGGATGAATGGCTGATGGATAAGAGTAAGGAAAGTCAGAGAAGACTTTCCAGAGGCACACTCCAGAAAGCTAGGGAGGAGTTCAGAAGGCTGAGAAGCAATGAGAGAACATTCATATTAAAATTCCCTGGAGAGGAATGGGGGTCATTTCGAGCTACACACACAAGGCCGTTCAGAATTTTAGATGGCCCCATCCCCTCTCTGAGAATCCCTGCATTGTAAACCACCGTTACTAAGAGGTGTCGTACCACAGGTCTGTCAAAGCAGGAAAAGGCAAACCACCCAATTATAGCTCAACTTCTTTCTTTGTCTCCCTCACGCATTCACCCTTCCCCACAAAGTAGGTTTGATTCCCTTTTCTTGTGAACCAGAACTTGTACATTTTACAATGGTAAAAACAGCTTTATTTTATTGAAAACTATATTAATATAAAGGCTAATAAGCATTAGTGACAAATCTGAGAAAAATTTTATGTAGTATTAATGAAACCAAATGACCTAATTTGATCATATAACCTTCAACTCTTGAAACTCCAGAATCTTTGCAAATCCATGATAAACTAACTGGAAAGGGAAAGAATATTAACAACACTATAAAAATTCAAATATTCCTTCGGTTCCCCCACTAAATTTTGATAAACAAAGCAATTACATTTCAACTGGAGAACAAAAGGCTATTGCTTTGTTTCTAGGGCCTGAGATAGTTGGCAAAAATGCACATCCTGGCCTTGAACACTGCAGGAAAATTCCCATTAACACCTCATTGCCAGTGCTAGCCAGACATATCTGCCTACCCCAACAGTCTGAGGTAGCTTAGGGTAAAGCACAATGCTATAGGGCCTGGAATATGGAATTCTTCAGAATTATTGGATTGCTTTGAAGTGTTTCAAGGGTACAAATATATTGAATTTAACTTAATTAAATTTAATTTTTTAAAAGATTTTATTTATTCAGGGGCACCTGGGTGGCTCAGTGGGTTAAAGCCTTTGCCTTTGGCTTGGGTTATGATCCCGGGGTCCTGGGATCGAGCCCCTCATCGGGCTCTCTGCTCGGCAGGGAGCCTGCTTCCTCCTCTCTCTCTCTGCCTGCCTCTCTGCCTACTCTCTCCCTGTCAAATAAATAAAATCTTTTTTTAAAAGAAGAAAAAAGAAATTTATTTAAAAAGATTTTATCTATTCATCTGACACAGAGAGACATAGCAAGAGAGGGAACACAAGCGGGGAAGTGAGAGAGGGAGAGGCAGGCTTCCGGCCGAGCAGGGAACGCGATGCGGGGCTGGATCCCAGGACCCTGGGATCATGACCTGAGTCAAAGGCAGATGCTTAACGACTAAGTCATCCAGGTGCCCTGGATTGAAATTAATTTTAGAAAAACACTCTAAACTCTTTGTTAAACTACAACAAACATAATATGCTCACTCAAACATATCACGTTTGAACACACCGAAAGCCACAGACGTGTTTCTTTATGTAGTACACAAGAGGTTTGGGGACAGATCCCAAAATACAGTTCTTACGGTCAGATCTGGTATGGATTTGAACCTCCTGAACATCTGTCACTGACTGGAGAAATTCTAGGTTTCACTCACCATTTTAATTTAGGCCTGTATGGGTCCACGCATACAAAATTGTGCAGATGAGAAGAGGATCACAGAATGCAGGTACTGGGCCCAGTGAAATGCAAGACAAGGTGCAGTCATGTAATCAACGCTTGTTCTCAATGTCTACATGATAGTCAGTCATGCAATTACAATGGTACATATAATATGTTGCATTATGAGAATAACACTCTACTATGAAGTAGAATCAGGCTTTCCATAGGGGCTTCTTGTCAAACCCTATTAACAGTATTACTTAATGAATTTAATAGATTTTATTAGTGATTCAAATTTAAATTAAAGATGTCCTCTCCCAATCCTCTGTCATGCTTCAGGATCAGTCAAGTAACACCTGTTACCATTTGCAACTGCTATACTTCCTCCTGTTTATCTGGATATTTCCTCAACACTGGGCCTTCCGAACAAAATCCATTAATAAAATTGGATGACAAGACTAGGTCATCCTAGGACATCCTATGAATGCCATGGTCAGCCAGATGCCTGACACCTAATTTCTGTGTTCATCAAAACAATATTCATCATTCTTAGTGACGGATATTATAAATCCTATGACGCTGAAATTGTAAAACACACAGAATGCATTTATAACTGACATTTTTGTCTGTTTTCCACATCCATATGAATGAAATTTTTTTAAAACAAAGGGTTCTGTTACTTGAAGGAAAAAAAAGGAAGGAAAAGAAGGAAGAAGGGAGAAGAGGGGAGGAGAGAAAGAAAAGAGAGAGGTTTGAGATTTGAAAATCACTGGTCAAGTTATAATATTGCCCTGGGAACTAGAGCCATGAATTCTAGTTGATTCTGTCACGGACACACTGTGTTGCCTTGAGCATTTAAGTCTTTTTCCCTCAAAGCCCTGGGTCTCCAATGTGTGGAACACGTGCATTTAACAAAGATTTACTACTGAGCACTTCACTTAACTCAGAGCTGTGCCTGGTGCTGGGGGTATAGTGGTAGGAGAACAGGTATGCCCCTGCCCTCATAAGGCTTATAATCAGAGGGAAGAGAGAGAATATCCAGGTTCATTGAGCATAGCCACACTAATTCTACCTGCCACATCAGGCTATTGTGAGGGGCAAATAAGAAGATTCATGCAGACGTGATTTGGAAACTCAAAGCACGGGCCAACTACATACCGTCTAACGTTGAGTTTAGTTGTTTGCTTGACCTTAGTAGTTTTGTCTCCTCGACATAAGTTCCTTGATAGAGATCAACGTTAATGCTTTTTATTTTCGTAGAGGTAGCAAAAAATAAATGTTAGGGCATGTAATTTTTACTATAAATCTCCCCCTTGCCCATTAATTTATTCCACATTTGGTCTCCTTTCATTTCCTGGAAAATACCAGGCTCATTTCTGCCTGAGGTTCTGGCCATGATGCTCCCAAACTTGAAATTCTGTTTCTTCCTGCCCCCATCCTCTCCAGCCTTCACGGGGCTCCTTTCTTCTCATTCTTTATATTTCAGCCTGCTGTTGGGTAGAAACCTGAAAATGGGAATCTCACCCCATGCCATTGCTTTAAGCCCTCTATGTCCCCCCACCTCCGTCTCCTGCTTTTGTTTACTTTCCTGCCTGCCTTCCATTTTTTCCAGAATTTATAGATGTTATGGAAGACCAGGTCCAGCAGAAATTACTCAGACATATCAGAAGTGGAATTCCCAGGGTGATATTTATTTATTTATTTATAGGGAGGGAAAGAGAGGGGGAGAGACAGAGAGAGAAAAAGAGGGGGAGAGGGGGAGAGGGGAAGAGAGGGAGAATCCCAAGCAGACTCCACACCCAGCATGGATTTTATGACCCAGGGATCATGACCTGAGCTGAAATCAAGAATTGGATGTTTATCCCACTGAGCCACCCAAGCACCCTGAGTGACTCTTTTAAATACAAATCCAATCATGAAGCACCTCTACTCAAAAACCTGCATTGGCTCCCCAGATTACTCCTAAAAAAATCCCCCAGTAACCTACATAACTCTATAATCTGGCCCTCTATCATCTTCTGACATATTACATATTATTGAGTTATTGTGCTTATCACCTGTTGTCCATCTTTCCTCTCCTGGCTGTAAGTTACAGGAAGGCCTAAACTTTTTTTGGCTTACTATATCCCAGCCTCTAGATGGAAGCTACCTGGAGAGTAGGTATCAGTATTTTGACAATTTTGTCAAATGACTAAGTGGATGAATAAATAAAGAGTACAAATTTCTTACATGGGGAAGCTACACACATTTCAGGGAAGCAACCATTGCACAGAATATTTAGAGGTGGGGAAACTTTAAAAAAAAAAGTACTTTGGGGGAGACCTTTCTTAGGATCATCTTCAAGTACTGGTAATATAGTCTGACAATCTTTGGTTCTTAAGGATGAATTTACCTTTTGAAAAACTACCAGAAGTCTCTCAGAGCCAAGGATAGTCAAAAAAGAAAGTGAATAAACTGGACATTATCATTTTAGGTTGAAAAATAAATTATGATATTACAAGATTAAGTGTGATTCTTTGGCTCATAGGCATGTCATGAAGCAGTTCTTGGGAAGGAGTTCCAAAAACATTTCATTTGCCTGCTGCAAAGTTTAAATTGGTATGTGGTTTTCTAATGGAACGTTTTCAAAGTTAAGAGTTCTGATTTTTTTTCTAAGCACCATATTCATCCTTTGCAACATTGCCAAGATCAAGACGTCCACTGAATTTAGATAGGAATCAAGAGCTGAATTTTGCTCGACTATCACATGTGAGCAGTGGAGAGAGCATTCTCCTTTCAGGAAGTGTGGTGCTTTTAAGTCTGGTGGAGCTGGAAAAAACAACTGGGTCTGAAGAATCTTGATTCCACTGATGCTGCTGGTTAGTGGAATGGTTGCTGTAGCTCAGTAAGGGGAGAATAAAGTTTAGTTAGGGTTAGCATTAAAGGAAATTGTTGAGGTTTTTTCCTGGCTTCTAGTATCCTTAGTAGTGTGTTTTTAATCATTGTTTGCATTATAATCCCATAGTATAATTGAACTACTTACAAAGCATGCTGTAGTAGGTTTTCTTTCATGCATGTAATCACCATACCTCTTCTCTGGGTGACGAGTAGCCGAATAAGTGCACTTCCTGGTACTATTTTAATTGGTCACTGTTGGCAAATTCGAAATAAGCTATTGATTTAACACCATGGGAGTTTTTTAAGCAGTTCTTCCTAGTACTGGGTGAATTGGGAAAATACTATCCTCACTCAGTTAATGGCTTATTTTGCTCTCTGCTCTACTGCCCTCACTCTGCGTGTTTTTCTTTTCCCTCCTAGCATTAGAATATATAGACACAACTGTTTAACCTTATACTTTCAACTGTCAGCATACTAAGAAAACAGTGAGCAGATGATGCAGCCTTCCTACAGTTGGTTCTTTTTCCTAACACTATAGACCCAAGACATCAAATAGGTTTCATCTCCAGTTCTAAGACAAACAATTTATAGTAGCTATCTGGAACACTGTGTTGAAGAATGCATAGCCAGTCTATCTCAATGAGAAAGCATGTCATAATTGATTAGTGATGTCTGCCATCAGCTTATGATAGGAGAGATTCAAGACACATGCTATCATGGTAGACCATGGGAACAAAAACAAGAGAGGGATAGAGAGGGAGGATTAAGGGGTGAGAATGACTATTTCCTTAACGTGCATTCTGCATTCAAGGGCTTTTGGAGGATTATATTTCTTTCCCCAACACTCCACATGTATCTGAACAGAGTGACAAGAGCTGGGGGTGGGGAAGAGACCAGAACTTATATCCACATTGGCTTGAAGTCTCTTCCTACTTGGAATCCAAATTTGAAAGACCTTCCTTTTGTAAAGTGCTCTGATACTTCCTGGGTAACATGACAAAATACAGTTCACCACCAAGGCAAACCAGTTTGGGAAATTACTATTTTAACACCTCATGCTCAATATTTTTTGCATTAAATATGCATAAAATATATAATTCTTAAGACTTTATTAAGACCATTTTTTCCTGGCACCTATCAATACCCTTGGTAGGCAGCTATTTGCTATTTAGTATGTTTACCTGAGTAGTAGGGTCCAATTTTCAGTCCTGAGGGATCTGAGCTCTGTTTCCCTACTTATAGAGTTTCAGTAATGGACCATTATGATTTCTCTCTGGGCACTATAGAACAGGACAATCCAGAAGATTCCTCCAGAGTCCCTTCATACTCTTCTCTGCCCCACCACAGGTTGCAGCTCCCTTATTCTCCTACATAATGTCAGTCATCCCCCCTCCCAATAGCCTATTTTTTTTTTGCCTGGTTGCCTAGTGGGCCCCAAATTCCTGGGTGACAAGTGTAACTTCTTGCCACCAAAGGCACAAGTTGCATGAGCAGAGTGGTAACTGTCTTGATCTGCCTCCTATCACACTGCTAGGTTTCCCTCAACTAGCAGCTATGATCTCTTGGGGATTTTTCTATGACCAGGTGAGTAAAGGGAAAATTTAATCCTAAGGTGTACATGCTGAGTCAAAGTGGTCTCTTACAATATTACCACTTCACTTGGACCTGCCCTTCTTCTTCCTGAGACCTCTCTGGTATTGTTTGCATCTCACATGTTGTCTCTCCCACTGGATTTTAGCCTCTGGATTGCGGTTCTCAACAAGTGTGTGTGTGTGTGTGTGTGTGTGTGTGTGTGTGTGTGTTTCACCTTTCTTCTGGCTCTAATCCCAACTCTGATCCCTCTCTGGCTTGATTCTTGGCAGATCATTGAAACTTGATGGGAATCATCTTACCCCTGATCCTGCTCTAGCCAACAATGCACTCTAAAATCTAACCACAAGGTGGGAAAGGCTCCTTGCTGTACTATCCTGGTTCCCAAAAACTGTATCACAACTAATTTAACCAACTGCTTAATATCATGGATTATCTTTCATTTGGGAAGAGGAGAACTCAGGTTACCAGACACTGAATACTTATTCAACATCTATCATCAGTGAGCAATTTACTCTCAAGATGATTTGTTAAAGTCTGGACAAGCTATGGACCCAAGCCTGCAAAGAATTTCTATGTTAAGAAGGCTAAAAGTGCTCTTGTCCTCTTTCCAAATATAGAGATAAACATTCTTGGTAATATGGGCATACATTCTAATTAATTAGTCAAAAGTTGTATAGAAATAGCAATACTTTGTATTCCAGAAAAAGTACTGGTGGTAGTTAATAAATAATAATTATATTCTCATTTTCAGTAATCAGAAAAATAGTTTGAATAGAACAGATGAATGGTTTCCCACAGCTGAATAAAAATCAAAATAATTAGCATAGTATCATAAAAGTTCACTTTAGACACAAGTTATTTTTAGGACTCTATCCTTGCAAATACCCTAAGACTTCCTTCACAAAATAAATAAAAGAAGAAAGAATGAAAACTGCCATGAACAACTCCAAAGGCTTATTCTGAATAAGAATGAAAGATGCTTGGACTTGGAGAAACAAAGGTGGAAAATGTCGCTCAAGCCACTGTTTACACAAAACATACCAGCAAAGCGTACAAACCACAAACCTGTGTCCTGAAGCGGAGGGATCCACTACATGATGCCAAAAACCTTGTCAGGAAGTCCTGGTTAATTGAAAAAGGTACAAGAATTATTCACAACAACTGGAAAACAACTGAGTAAAATCTGTTGTCACAGAAAGGATAGAGTTCATTAATTTCCCATCTCCTGAAGGTAGAATCCAATTGACTGTAAACAGCCCATTCAAGCTTAAAGATTTATTATTTACCTACTTCTTCTAAATAGTTTAGCATCATTAAATACAGTAACAGGCACAAAATTCAAGACTAAATTAAGTCATGTAAATAGTGTTCTTCTGGATATTGGTTCAAGTAAACACACACAATTCCCAAAATATGGGTACTACCCTGGAACTACTGATGGAGTGACATTTTTTTAAATAGCACCAGTCAACAAGAGAGCCGAATGTCCAAGATCAGAACAACTGCTCTAATGCTGAAATTTATTTTGGACACATTGTGCATTACAGGTTTCTTTTGTGAAATATGGGTGTAGTCTACGGCCATACCACCCTGAACGCGCCCGATCTCGTCTGAAATATGGGTGTAGTAGAAAGCCTTTGAAAGCACAGATTGAAATTACATTGCCATGGAAAGTTCTGGATTCTCTAGCCATAGTTGGATGATCGTGAAATGTATTTGTAGATGTTTGCTGACCATCTCCACTGTGGGCCCCATATGCATCTTCGATTCAGTATGCCCAAACTAGAACCCGTGTTTCTCCCCTACCTTGCCAAAAACAAACAGAGCAAAACAAACAAAAATGTAAAACAAACTCCTCTTCTCCTTCTTGTTTTCGAATCTGAGAATGGTGTCAGTGTTCACCCAGTGACTCACACCAGACACCTGGGAGCCATGCTTTACTTAATACCTCCCTCTCACTGCCTATATTCAATCCATCACCATGTCCTGTTGACTCTGCCTACAAAATAGCCCAAATTTGACCTGTTTCTCCATCAGCATCAACCAAGTTCATCATTAGCTCTTAGTTCCTTTACTGCAAAAGCCTCCTAAGTGCAAACCCCTCCTATTTATTCTCCACACAGCAACCAGACTGATTTTTCCCCCAAAGTGAAAATCTGGCCACACTGTTCTTTACATTCCTTGATGACTCCCCATTGCTTTTAGGGGGTTAAAAAAAAACCAGATTATTCCAATGGTCTCTAAGGTATTGAATGGTCATATTTGGGACAGAATGGGTCTGATTCGTACAGAATTAATTCCACCAGTTCGAATCATAGAATTCTACCAACTCAAAGGATATTAAAAGTTTTGCCCAGTTACAATAAAAATTAGGTAATAATGAAACCTAGTAAAACATCCAAATAATCAAGGATGTCCAGATCACCAAGCTATACCCCAGTTAAAAAAATGCATAGGCTTGGGGCCACCAGTGACATAGCAGGTCAAATCAGGTAATTAGAAAGAGTTTGGCATGTTAAACTGTGACTCAGGTAGAATCATCTATGAAGTAGCACCCAGTTCTTGAATTTCTAAGGTCCCTAAATTTGTACCCATATTATGGTTACAAATCTTTGACCCTGTAACAATATTATGGGCAAAATCTTTGGGCAAGTAAGTACAGACCATCAGAGATAGTAACTCTGCTCTCCTAGTTGGATAAGTAATTTTCCAAATGCAGTAGAGTTGCCAGATAAAATACCGGATGCCCAGTTAAATTCCAGTTTCTAAAATATCATTTTCTGTTCATCTGAAATTCAAACTGAACTAGGTATCTCATATTTAATCAGCTAAATCTGGCAATCCAAGTAGTAAAATATAGCACTGAGTATATAATATCAATGCAAATCAAACCCTCAGTAAATAACTTCTCATTTTAGGAATACATTTTGTTATTATCGTAATCTGTGTATGTGTTTGTAATTTAAGGTATTTGAAACATTTAATAGAAAGGGACCTATTAGAGATTCTAAAATGATAGTTTTAATTTGAAATGTTTAATTATCATTAAAAGACTGAAAAGGGTAAGATAATTTTGTTACACATACATCAACTCAAAAGCTTATCAGAATATGACTTATTACCATTATAATTGTGACTAATTCAATTTGTAAGCATTAATATAGGGCTTAGAAACATTTTCCTTATTAGGTATATAAGATTACCTTGTCAAGCACTGGAAAGGGTTATGGGAATCAAATTTATTAAATTTTAAATGTATTTAGGATAGAAACTTAAGAGAAAGTTTATTAAGAGTTACTCAAAGAATAAGTGATTTTTTTAAATTTTTTGTACAAAAATACTAGATTTATGACTAGAATAGTGGATGTAAAGGTATAAAGAAAAATTTGATTTTCAGTTTAGAGCTTTGATTAGTGAACATTAATATGATCATAACCGAATGCAGCTTCACCCTCATCACATCCCAGTCACTGTGAACTTTTTTCAGGTCTTTCTAGGCTTCTTCCCATCGCATGTATTTGCCCCCAAGTGGTTCCCTCCTCCTTGGCGCTATCTACACTCCCAGACCCCACTGTCCCCCTAATTAACTCCTCTCCATTCAGATCTCAGCAAAAGCTTTCGAACTCCCAAGCCAGATCAACTCTCAGCACATACTCCAACAGGATAGGGATAAGAGGCTATTAGTGGTTATTATTATTGCTGTTATTTCCGGATTTCTCACCTCTTCCTTTCCCTTCTTGGCTCTTATCTCAGTTATAATTAGGGTCTCTTTCTCCGTAAGTTCCACAAGGGCGAAGACCACATTTGTCCTTATTCACCTTTTTATTCTAGGTGGATGGTAGTAACTGTAACATACTAGCCACCCAGTAAATATCTGTGGAAACAAGAGGCAGAGGTCATCAGCAAAGACAGATCGTGTTCAGTCTGTTTCACGAGGTGAACTGGGGAGCTGAAAACCTGCCTAAGCACCTACATCCTCAGATCTCCTTTCCCTCCTGGCAAATTGTGGCTCTTCCCCATCTAGAGAGAAGGGAAGTTTATATGTATTCTCTGGAGAAAAATCAACAATTTAGGGACACCATGCTGAAAACAAAGGACACATACTGCATGACAAGGTCAATAGTCCCCTCTCCTTGCTTAGCTCCCAAAATGCTGTTAGCCAAGTTCCTATCACCCAGGAAGAATGGAGCATTTCTCTCCAGAGCGAGAGATGCTGACAGTCAGTCCCTTGTTAATTGCCCTACAAGGCTACCACTCATAAACAAAGCTTATCAGTTGTTTGTGCATTGCCATTAAATACAATGGAGAGCAAACCTAAAAAAAGTCTCCAACATGGAAGAAAAGACCAAAATAAACAACTCAGTGGATCTGGACAATCCATAAAGTAGGAAAAATCTTCAAAATAGTTATAATTAACAGCTTTAAGATCAGAAATCTTGAATCTATGAAAACATTAAATCAAGGCTATTTTTCCAAAGAAAAACCAACAATATTGGAGCATAAGAAAAAGCTCCTGGAAATTTAAAGCATACTGGCCAAATTTTAAAATCCACTAGAGGTGGGAGGAGAAAAAGTTGAGACTATTTCCCCAAAGTAGAACTAAAGACAAAGAGAATAAAGTGATTAAATGTAAGAAAATTAAAGAATCAGTCGAGGAGAACCCACACCCAAATAAGAGAAGTTTCAGAAATGGAGAATGAGGGGAGCAAAGGGGCGGGAAGTCAAAGAAATAAAACAAGAAGACTTCCCAAAATAGAAGGGCATGTTTCCATATCAAGAGGACATCCTGAGCACTCCCCATAAAATACTATTATCACATGTTAAGTCAGAATAAAGACTTTTTCAAGAGTCAAGGTATTGAAGCAATTATTCCCCCCATGAATCTTCCCAAGCTGGGAGATCCTCAGTCTCTTCCCTCCTGTGTTTCTCCTTTACTTTCCCACTACAACCACACTTCGGACCCCAGATGTGTGGCTTTTCTCCCACACCTCCAAGCAGTTCTCCTACGGGAGCTGGATGTCCTACAATTTAACTCTCTTCTGACACCATCCATCTGGAGATAGTGTCAGACCCCACAGGTTAAGGGCTCGGTCCCCCAAGACTGTCCTCCACCCCCTACTTCAGACGCCAGTTGCCAAGCCCGGGGTGTCACCTGAGGTTCTGACCGTCTAGCTATAGATCAGAGCTTCCAACGACCGTGGGTTGAGCTAACTTGCTACAGCAGCTCACAGAACTCAAAGAAACATTTTACTTACTAGATTACTGCTTTATTACAAAGGATATTAGGAGATATGACTCAACAGCCAGATGAAGACATACATAGGGTGAGGTCCCGAACAAATGCGCTTCTGTCCCCATGGAGGTTGGGGCCCAGCAAGGCAGCATGTGAATGCACCCCAGTTCACTAACCGCGAAGCTCTCAAAACCCATCCTTTTGGGTTTTTATGGAGGCTTCGCTCCACAGGTGGGATTGATTAAATCATTGGCCATTGGTGATTGAACTCAATCTTCAGCCCCTCTCCCTGGAGGTCAGGGGTGGGACTGAAAGTTCCAACCCTCTAGTCACGGATTTGGTTTCCCGGGGCAACCAAGCCCCATGGTTAGATTACTTAGGGGCTTTTCCAAAAGTCACCTCATTAACATAACAAAAGATACCTTTGTTGCTTTCATCACTTAGGAAATTTCAAGGGTTTTTAGATCTGTGCTTGGGACAAGAGCAAATCTAAATTTCTTATTATAAGTCGCAATATCACACCTTCTCAGCAAGCTCTTTGCAGATGGTCTACACACAGACAAAGAAGTAAACCAAGAATGAATCAGAGGTGACGCCCAGGAATCTTGGGATCAACAAGAGAAAGAAATGAAGACAATTCCCCCAGGCAAGGGTGAAGGGAAGCCCCCAAGAGGGCGGTTGTGGAACTGGCTTCCAGAGCCAGACATCCAGATTGGAGTGGGAAAAGAGGGGGGCGGGGTGCAGGACAGGAAAAGGTGGGGAGAAGGTGAAGGAAGGGAGAGGAGGGGCTGGAAGAACACCTGATATGTGTGATTGTTTTTGCGGTCTGGTAGGGAGTCTAGGGGGATTGTAGGGAGTAGTATATAAATAAAACAAAGAAAGAGAAAACAAGGGAATTATGAACTCTAGGGAAAGTAAACTTGTACAATTTTTAATAGTTACAGCACACTGTCCGGCTCAGCTCTGTAAAATATTTACATCATCAAAATAACATTTGCACAGATAATGTTGATTTTTTAAATTATAACTAAAGACAGAATGAGGGTATAGGGAGCCATAAGTTAAAATAAATCCTGTTTCCACAGTTGTGACTTAATGAATGGTGTGTAAAATGTAAAAAACAAGAAATAACTGTAGAAGCATATGACTAAGGAATATGGAAATAGTCCATATTCCAGACCAGGAAAAAAGCTGAAAAAGATAAAAATGGTTGCTTCTGGAGAACAGGAGAAGGGGACAGGAGTAAGGGGTGAAGGTAAGGGACTCCTGTTGTTCTTCTCAAGACATGTAATATCATTTAACTTTTTAAACTATGTAATCCGTTTTTTTAAAAAAATTTATGAAACAAAGTGGAGTGCCTAACATTGTATACAACAACATTTTATTACACAATGAGAAATGGACGTGTTCCCCATTGTGGTGAGCAGCACCCCACATTGCCTGTTACCTCTGCCTCCAAAAGAACCACCTAATGACTGTGTTGAGTTTGAATCCTGACTGCCACATACCAGCTCCAAGACTGTGGACTAGGGACTATCTCTCTGAGCCTCAGTTTCTTCAGCTGTAAAAGGGGGGTGATACTGTCAATCTTAAAAGGTTGTCATGAGGAATTAAGGAGCTACTCGTGAAAGCTCAGGTAATGAGGCCATGCTCCTCCATAGAAGACCTCAAAGATTCTCTCCCATTGCCTTTACAATGGAGTCAGACTCCTCTGGGGCACCTGGCTGGCTCAGTCAGCAGGACGCGGGACTCTTGATCTTGGGGTCATGGGCTCAAGCCCCACACTGCCGGTTGAGTTGACTTAAAAAAATTCTAAACATTCTTTATAAATAAATAAAATGAAGTCAGAGTCCCTCAAAGAACTCCAGTCTATACTTGGTCTGCTTTATTCTATCTTCACCTCGATCCTACAGGCATTTGACAGTCAGCTTTCCCAGATTATTTGCCAGTCGCCAAGTGTTTTCACCTCCATAGATTTTTGCTTACTAACCCTCCATCTGGAATGCCTCCTCTGGGCCCCCTCTCTGATTCTCCCTGCCCCCACCTCACTACACCCACCTGTAGCCATCCTGTTGGCTCCTCATCGCCCAGCTCCAACCACACTTCCTTTTGTGGACTTCCCTAGCTTTCACCAGTGATAAGTCATCTCCCCATCCCCTCCACTCTCACTGGGCTCTGAATTTCTAGCTTACCACAATTCTCTGTACGCATCGTTCTCTCTCTCTTCATATCTGTTGCCCAGGACATGGGCATCATTCAGTAAAGGTTTTAAACAGTAATCTAATGCGGTCACAAGGGAATCTTAGAACAGACACCACGGCTGCAAATTTCAAGAATTCTACAATACCTTCTATAACTTAGTTCTCGGTGAATTTTCCTTTGCAGACAAGGGAAAGCCCTCAAAGATCTCAAGCATATCAAAATGTACCGTTCTCCCTTCTCTCCACATTTCCAAATCCATTCTTGAGTTTTCAGAAATGTATAATAAAAGGTACAGTTTTTAATATCTACTACACAAGAAAAAGAATGTTGTGTAGCAGCTCTTAATCAGAATGAGAATGATGTTCTTGCCCTTCATTCCTGCAGCTTTTAATATCTGTACACTGTATTTCATCATCTGGGCCCCTTCATTTACTGACATTTAAATGATCTCTAATTAGATTTCCTGGAGCACTGTTCCAAAGAAGCAACTTTTTAAGATAATGCAGAGTCTTATTAGTTGCAAATCATGCCAATGGTTGCCACTTGCAACTTCTACACCTTCCAGAAAAAATTACCCTATTTCTATTTAAAGATTTTTTTTTGATGTGGTCAGAGTGTATAACTATGTAACCATCTGAGTTTTTACATTTTGGCCAGAACAACATCAAAAAAGTATAACATAATAGATAAGAGGCTTCTTTCTCAATCATAGAGCAAAGCAGTTTCAAACACTTAAAACACTTTAAATTTAAATTTATGTAATAATATTTTTTATATTTCTACCATATTACTTTCACATGTGTCATTCCATTCGGTCCTCAAAACATCCCTGTGAGGCTTAATAGAGTCGCTATGATTTAGTCAGCTTCAGAGGTGAAGACAATGGGTTTCAGGGAAGTCATGTCATTTAGCCCAAAGTGTAACCATTGGAGCCAAAGCCCAGTTCTCCTAACACGACAAAGCATGTTCATTCAACAATAGCGGAGTTTCTCAAACTTTTCGGACAGGCCACAATTAGGACACATATCCCCACCAATTCAAGACACCACTGATCATGTCCTAACAAACTGTGGCCACTCCAACTCCTTACAAGAGTCTGTCAGACGTGGTGAGATCACACGACCTCCGGGCAGCCCCTACTCAATGTGTGTATGACGTCAGAGCATCCTAAACTCCATATTGGAAATGGATAGCAGAGTGCAAGTGCCCTCTTTGCAATATGCCAAGCCTCCAGCCTTATCCCTATTCCTATAAAGGTAGCATCCACGAGCCCTGGCCTGCCTAGAAGGGTACCTTCAGTGGGCCTGGTGCTTAATTATTTAAGAAATGCAGTAGAGATCACAAGTTCCCTCAAAACTTGGGGATTTCTCTGAACTGACAACCCATTAGGATTCAATGCATTAACTATCCAAAAGGAAACACCACATCATCCTGTATTGGGACCAGGGACCAGAACCAAGGAAGCAGTAGTCTCAAGTCAAGTAAGGAGACTCCAGGAAAACCTCTTGGAGAGCTTGGCATATGTCTCCTGGAGTTTAGAGAACATATGAACTGGTTCCTACTGTCACCTGGAAGTCTAAAGACGAAAGGCAGGGTAGGCGGGTTATAAGGGGAGCAGCTGGCACGGTCAGAATTTAATGGGAAAAGGTGTTTTCTGTTGGGTCCGTAATCAAAGAAGCGAGACTGATACAAAGCGAAGGTCAAGCAAAGCTTTATTTCGCTCCAAACTTCAAGAATCAAACTGACCAGCCAGGGCCATCTCTTACAAAGAGGCGACCCCTCTCTGCCTCACAGACTGGCTTTTAAGGGCAAAGGCCATGTGGTTGGGCCTGGCCACGCACAGGTGGCCAATGACACAGAGAAAACTGTACAGTCATGCTAGGTCACACATAAGTGACCGATTGTGTTACAGTTGACCCTATAATAGACATTTGAACTAGCCTATCACCTTGGTCAGAATTGGCGCCCAAAGGACGGGGCCCATACTCCTTGGTAGCTAGGGAGACAGTATGCGCGCCCCACTGATTGGATACCTTCACCAAGCCTGACCCACCCTTGTATTTGTGCTTTGTTACCTGGGACTGGTTTCCCCGACTTGTTTTATGTAAGTCCCATGGGGAGGGGAGGGGGGCAGGGACAGCTTAAGTTCTCACTGTGCAAAAAACAAAGTCATTGTTTAACTGGATGGAATCGCACTGGCTAAATAGGCCCTTACATTTTCTGTGGGCAACCATAAACACTGAAGAAGGCTGGTGGGTATGAGGCATCCTGAAAGAACCCAACCCAAGAGACCTGGCTACCAATGCAGTGATATCTCCAAAAAAAAATGTCCTATCAGAAGCAGGAGGGAAGTTGTGGGGGTAGTCCAAAGGATGTATCACCCATGGTAAAAATGGTGCAGTGGAATGTCCCCATGGTGGGTGACTCCAGAGAATCCGTACAAGAACTTCACAAGAGAAAGAGGCGGCACTGGGGCATGGAGCACCCCCAGAGCATGCCAACGGAGGATTAACACTGCACCAGTGAAGGAAGGTCTTGTCCTTTCCTTCCATCCAAGTCAGGCCAGAAATAGCATCATGGGTGGAAGAGTAGGAGGACAAGAGCTGAGAGCAATGGAAGACTGACTATGCCCCTTTGGTGAACTCCATGATATGCTTCCCAGCTCCTCATTCAGGAAGGAAGGACTCACTCCCCTATCTCCTGGAGTGCTGCTAGTTGACAGCCCTCAGCTCTCAGCCCCTTACAGGAGATTGCCTCAGCTGAACAAAAGCTACCCTGCCTCAGGTCACATGCCCTTTCAGAGGTGGCCATCATGCAATGACCAATCGATGTAATTGTAAAAGCTGGGTCCCCTCACCCAACTCAGGACAACTCTAAAGGGTCATCTCAGCTTCAGAGCTCCCCCTAGGGTTGACCAAGACTACCAAGATGCACTGAAGCTCAACTTCATCCCCTACCCAACCCTGAATCTTTCCCCTCCCTTCCTACACACAGGTGTTGATCCCAAGAGCACTCTCTAATGAACCACCTGCTCACTTATCTCCATCTCAGAGTCTGCTTCCTGTGAACACAACCTGCCACAGCTCCAACTTCCCTACTGGAGGCTTCTGAGTCCAGGTTGGGCCAGGAGCTGTAAGGGAAGAGAGCAGCTTTAAATTGAAAAAGACTTAAGTCTGGTTATTACCCGACTGAGTTTTTTTAATCCTTAAGATGGTGACTATTCATTAAAAACTACACATGACTGAAAAAGTGATGGGATCTGCCTGAGAGTCTGTCCAAGAGCAAGAAGGGAGATCCTATGGAATGGATCAGAAAGTCACTTGTGACAAATTAACTTCATGATTTCACCCCCACTGAGTCCAGCCTGGGCAATAAACTAGTGACATAGGTCATGTCACAGCTTTCCTGGTGTCAGAGGTTCACTCTGCTCTGTATTCAGTTTGGGACATGACTGCTGTTCCCTTCAAATCTGTCTCCAGAGGAAGCCATGCAGTGATTCCAGGGATGCTGCCAGAACTCCAGGCGTGTTTGTCTCTCATTTGGATGAGCCTTCAGAGGGTTTGTAGCTTGACTCTTTTGTTTCTCCTCAGAGATGGCAACTCTTTATTCTATGAACCCATTTTTAAATTTATGGATACATTTAAAAGTGACCTGACCAAACCGCTGAACCAGGTAGGGAATAATGTCCTCAGTCCAACATACATTTTAAAATAGTTATAGGAAAAATGCCTTCATTTGGCTGAATGACTGCCTCTAAAAGCAAGAAGAATTCTGAACATAGTCTGAGCAATGGCAGGATCCTTAGGATGAAATGAACATACTTAGAGGTCTAAGTGCTGGTATATTTGTTTTCTGGGCATCCTCTATCTTGAATTGTCAGTTGCACTACTATTTGATAGATAACTCAGAAAAGCTCTGAAGATGGGAGGGGATCTGCTGGTGCTGGGCACTGGCAATGATTCCAGTAGAGGAAAAGCCAAGAAAGTATTCAAGGCAAAGGGCCTCACACCAGGTTCTATATCAGGCAGCCTCTGTTACTTAATGAATTGCCAAAAACAGACATGTGGGAAACTTATGCTACTGGAACACATAAAATATCACCCCATTCCCACCCCCATCACATATACTTGTATTACAAAATATAGAAAAACCTTGCATAAGGCACAACCAATGTTTGAGTCACAAATTAATAAAATGGGATTTGGGCTGGAAATCATGTTCACACGCATTAGCAAGGGTAGAGCACAAGCCTCATCCAACCAGCAGGAAGAATCTGATGAGTTGACAACTGGTTGCTTTCACAATTCTTTTTCATGGAGGACCTAGAAGATCTAACATCATCTATCTAACTATTGCCCTCAAATATGATTACATAAAGTTTACAATAGGATGGATCCCATAGCTGAAATCAAGAGTATGCATCTACTAGGAAAAGAAAATAGAAAGAGAAAGAGAAGCAGAAAAAAGAAAGAGAAAAAAGAGGCTAAAATTTTTTAATACCTCAGTCTTAGTGTGGAGCCTGGGGCTTGAAAATTCTGACATCACAATAAGAAAAATCAATATTGTTGATATATTATATCAATAATATCAAGATTGTTAATTATTATCTTATAATAATTTCATATACAAAGCAAACAGCAAGCATTTACAGAGCAACTATGTTAGGCCTGGCACAGAGCTGACCACTTCAAGGAATAGAGAAATGAATGAGATGTGGACCGTGACCTTGAAAAGCTCACACCGCAGAGAGAGATGTAGACACATGATCACAGGACAGTGTGACACAAGGCCTAATGACCCCACAACAGAGTTACCCTTACTATCACCACTATGTTTAGTAAGGAATTCCTGGGACCATGTTGTAGATACACCACTGACATCACCAACTCATAACTATGTTCTATTTTGTGTCTATCTATTCCCATCCCAAGTCATCCCTAAATGAACCACTCCTAGACTCTGGAACTGTTCTGTTTCATTAGAGGACTACATTGTTTTATAAAGTACAGTATAATATTAATTTTTAAATCTTTATTTTGTATACAAAGCTTCATAAGAGACCTCAAAGATACTCCTACATTAGCTAGATGTAGAAACTTCTGAAACAAACTACAATGGAAATGAATAGCTTTTGACAAAGAAATAACAGAAGGAGATGTTTGTTTCTTTTTTAAAAATTTTTTAAAAGATTTTATTTATTTATTTGACAGACAGAGATCACAAGTAGGCAGAGAGGCAGGCAAAGAGAGAGAGAGAGAGAGAGGAGGAGGAAGCAGGCTCCCTGCTGAGCAGAGAGCCCGATGCGGGACTCGATCCCAGGACCCTGAGATTATGACCTGAGCCGAAGGCAGAGGCTTAACCCACTGAGCCACCCAGGCACCCGAGATGTCTGTTTCTAACAAAAATGTGACACTGTTACATCAACCCACCCGGTCTCTCAGGGATTCCAGAAAGCAGCTAAGGTGTCAGAGTATGCCATTACCTCTTGCTATTTCTGTATCAAAGAAATGAATTCAGTATTTCAATTATATTCTTCCCTATGGGGGCAGGTATTATTTATTTAACAGAGGAATTAAAATGAAAATGCTAGCACTTGCATAATTTTGTCTAATTTCTCATCAATGAAAATAAAAGATAAAATTTCCAGAAAGTGAACCATGCAGGTCTTAACCATTTAACTCCCCCAATTCAGATCTCAAACTTTTGAGCAAAAAGGCCAGTTCTAAATGACCCATTTATTTGATTGCACCATTTTTAGAGAAAATCACCATCTTAATCAAAAACTCATTTCTTGACATTTCTGAAAGATGGTTCTTATTGGATATTTCAACAGAAATATGTGGAGGGAGTGGGATCTCCTGAACATTTCTGTAGGTTGTTGCACATAAACCGGAGTGAACAATTTTACCAGAAACTGACAAGCATAGAAGTGGTGGGCACTTCTTGCAAACTCAACTACGTGCTTTTTTTGATTGGATATATGAATGTGAAAAATATGAGCCTGTACAGAGTTGTTGAATCATTATGTTGTATACATGAGACTAATGTAACATATTGTATCAATTGTACTCAAATTTAAAAAAAAAACCACCAAAAACAAAAATGTGAGTCTTATTTCCAAGCCCTCAGCATGCAGAGAGACTCACAGAATCTTCTTATGCCTTCCCACACAATTCTAGAGCCCAGTGTGAACAAGATGCTAACACAGGTAATCTAGAAACCTCCTCCGAGGAAACACTGCCATCCCATAGCTCCCAACATGGTTGTGAAAACTGCTTAGAAGCTTGCTGTAACCTGCACAGCCTGTGAGCGATCCATTTCTTACCCAACTCTACAGACACCTGGCTTAAACAGACAATACAAGGGAGTGTGGAAGGATGATCAATCCATTCCTTCCCAAGATTTCACAGAGTGTGTGTCAAATAGAGTTGACACGTAGCTGTGCAAAGCTCCTTCAAGAAATCATGTCCACAGCATGGATTCTGGTCGCCTCCACCTTCACTCACAATGCAGGGACATCCTTACATTTATCTAAAATCTCCGTTCCAATCTGCATTACTACCTTTTTTCAATGTCCTAACCAATCCTTTTCATCCTAGCATTGACCCTTGGGACTTGTTATGCTCTTGGTAAACTCACATCTTGGACCTGAAACTTGATACCATTTTTTCCAACACTGAAGTCTTGCTTTTCTCAACTATGGTTTAGCTATACCCTCTGATTCTACTACTTCAGAAACTCAGAACAACCTGGTCTATCTTGGCCCAAACTGTCAAATGTGGAAGCGCCATACGTGAAACACGTGAGAGAGAACAAAAAGCTGTGGGCCAAGAAAAATAGTACGATCGGTATGTAACATGTACACATTTGTGCAAATAAAATACATTCATATCATGCACAGGTTCACACTCTATTCCAGTATGCCTTTATGTAACAAGTTTTTCTAGAAAGAAATTATAAAACATTATTTTCCAAAGCCCTCTCAGGATCAATGAAAAACACTGTGGCCCACTTTCCAGATCCACTTACCTGATCCAATTTCTGATGGAAGAGAAATTCAACAATAATTAGGCAAGCTTTGATAAAGGGGGAGATACATTCTCCCGACTTCTGATTTCAAGTTGGAAGGACTTTGCCTAAGTAAATTCCTGGTCACCTGGTCTCTCTCCATTTCTTTACTAGATCTACACTTGGAGAAGTGGAGTGATTTATCCAATTGGTAAATTTGGGAAAATCAAGCTCTGCTCTGGCTCCCTTCTCCTTGCTTCTAGCTTCTGTCTGCTACTCCAGGAATTCTGCCTCTTTAAGAGTTCAGGGGAGTTTTCCAGCTTAGTGCTGCTGCAAATGGGTGGGCAAACTTGCCTATTTCAGGGTTCTATATTAGCAAGCCCACTTAGCTAACAGACCTAAGGCCACATCCTTCAAGCTGGCCTCTGTAGGTTATAAAGATGATATCTGACTCCACGTGCCATTTCTTCACTTTCTCAAATTGTTCCAAACCTGTCTGGGAAGAAGGGCATGTCCTCAGTAACCCCAGCACACACCACTACATAAGATTAAGGATTTTGTTCTCGTGGCTATGTGTATCTTCCACAGTAGGTCAGGCAATAAATCTTTTGGCCCGTGAAATATGAGGGGAAGGATGCTGGGAGGCTTCTGGGAAAGACTTCCTCAGCCTTGAAAAGAGACTTAAGGAAGGGAGGTTGTCTCCTCGGGCTCCCGGGTGGTGCCTTGTGAGGCTGCTGTTCTTAGAGTCACTGAAGCCACCTTCCCGCATGAGCGGGTAAGTCCAAGGTTGAAGACGGTCAAATGTAAACTGGTAGAAAGAACCTGGGACCTTGATGGTATTGCTAACTGGGCGATTTCACCAATGAAACCACTGCAACCTCTCAGCCTCTGGACTTTGTGTAACATGAAATAAGAAATCTCCTTATGGCTTAAGTCAGTTTGAATCAGACCTTCCATTGCTTGAATTAAAAGCCTCCTAGGTGACAGAGCAGTGAAAAGGACAGTTGCAACTTCAACTCCAGTGCAGAGAGACAGGAATAAGCATGTCTACATGAATAGATTAGACAATTTCAGCTATCGATGCATGCTGTGAAGAAGACAAAAGCAGGGTAATGTAGAGAGGGACTGCAAGGGCTGCTTTAGCTCATGTGGTCAGGGAAGGCTTCTCTAAGGAGGAGGAAATGCTTGTCTTGAGACCTGAATGATAAGGAGTCACCCATTTGCAAAAATGAAAAAAAAGCATGCCGAGTAAAAAGAACAGCAAGTTAAAAGGCCCTAAGATGGGCCTACTGGCATGTTCAACCGTGAAGGAGAAAGCCAGTGTGGCTGGAGAGGAGGAAAGGTAGGGCAGCGTAGAAAACGAGGTTAGCATGTTAGGCAAAAGCCAGATCATGGAAAGCCTTACAGGCCAGAAGGAGAAAATGGATGCTCCTCCGGGTGTGAATGGGAAGTGCTGAAAAGATTTTACGTGGCAGGGTGCTATGTCTGATTTATGTTCTAAGACATTTACTTTGCTATGTTTAGGATGAACTTCATGGGAGGAGACAAGGAGACTAATTTTGAGGCTTCTGCAGTAACTCGGGCAAGAGACACTGATGGTTCAGACTATGGGACTAAGAGTGGAGATGATGAGACGCGATTAAATTTAGGATATATTTTGCAGATAGAGAGGTCCCAAGACTTAATTAGATGGGTTGAATGTGACCTCTAAGGAAAAAAAGGAATCACAGCTGATTCCCAAGTTTTTAGCCTGAACAACGGAGTAGATTGTGAAGCCATTTCCTGAGCTGAGAAAGGCTCGTTGGGGTGTATGAGTGCTGAGGGGAAAACAGTAGGGTTTCAATAAGTATTTATAGAATGAAAGATCAAATATTTGAACAACGAAGCTTTATTGTATGAACACATTTGGGAGGAAGTCATGTATACACTTACTATGACACTTAGAGTGTTAGTGGTCATATTCGGAATGTAACACACTCATGTTTTAAAGCCTAGTTATTGCAAAAAGTTAGGACAAACACTTAATGCAACCATGTACCATTAACACACTTCAAAGATAAACAAAAACATGCATGACAAATTAAGTAGATAATTATGGAGCTAAACCAATAGCACTTGAAATTTAAAAAGCGAGAAAACAGCCACAGAAAACTATAATCAACTCAGACAATAATGAAAATGCACATAGACTGCTGACCAGGTACACAGCTGAGAGCCATGGGGACTCGAACATCTATCTGTGAGCATGCCCGGGGGTGCTTTATAACATTGCTTGAGCACAGCAATGTGCTCATTTTAGTTTATGAATACCAAGCTTTGATAATCTTTTAATATCTTACTTAGGAAGTTAGTATAGGTTGTCACTAGTTATACATAAAATGAAAGTTTTTGGTATCATTTGTCTACTGCAATTGAAGGAAGGATTTGCAGTGAGAAATTGTTCAGATCCTACCAGAAGGAAGGATCCTTATGGCCCAGTGTTGGTCCTGGGGCTCTAATCTTCAGAACCTCTCCCCTAATGTAGAATTTTCCATAGGCTTAGGTAGGAGAAGCAGGAAAAATTCAGCATCTATTTTAAGAATTACCTCCTCCTTGTAGCCATTCTCAAGCACCCTATCCCCAACAACCTGTCACTTCTTAAACTCCTTTACCACTTAATGCTTGCATCACTGCTTTGGACCCTAGGTATTTGGGTATTTCTGTCTTGCTTCCTGTATGTATCCTCTTTTTCCAACTGGATGGCATGTCCTTGGCCCTCAAAGGTCCATACGGCATACCTCATCGTGTGACTGCTTATAGTAGGGGCATAATTTATGTTTGTTGTTTTAGATGATGATTATCAATGGACATATAGAAGCGAATTAATATATGTGTGTATTTTTGTTAATGGTAAAACCAATGACCTAATGTCCTTATGAGTTACTATAGTAGAAGCCCTGACAATTGTGCATTTCTTTTTTGGAATGCAGATGCCTGACTGAAGCCTTGATTGCTGAGGCATCCACTTTAAAGATATCATCTCGAACAAACACATTGCCAGCCACAGGCCTAGATAAAGAGCCAGTCCTCCCCTCCCCCCACCAAGCTCCTTTGTTTTAGAGATTTAGGTTGATTTTAACAACTGACCATTTGGGTGTCTTGTAAACTCTTCCAAGATTTAAATTCCTGCTCTTATGTTTTATATTCATCAATAAAGAATGAAACCACAAAATCCTAAGACCCTACCCTTAACCCCAATAAAAGGAGAACTCCACTCCCCCTATTCTCAACGCCCCTCAACCTTGCTGTGTGGCCCTAAGTGTGCCATGTAATTTCTAAGTCCTGTAAGTAATAAATCTTTTCTTTTCAAGATTTCATAATGGTTATTGCTCAGGATGTCTTATAATCATAAGAATCAGAAGGGTCAGTCCAGCCACAACACTGGTTATCAATAGGCTCAGACTGGCACACAACCATAACTTTATAGTCAAGTAACAGCATTATTTTGTTACATCTAAAAATATCAGCATGTGATACCATAATTGAAACATATGACATCTCATACACAAAATAATATACTAGGAGCCAAACAACAGAATGTTGATTCTGTATATGAATTGTGCAAATGTTTTATGAAAGAACACTGAGTAAGTTGTCATGGAAATTGTTCTAATTTGAGACTTACTCGATACATCAATATTTCATTTCTGTACCTGCCACATGTCCCTAAATCTCAGACATGTAGTTTCACAGGAACTACAAATTTTGTGAAGAATTTTGTAATGGCTAGAAAAACAAAAAGCATAAACTGAACCATATTTCTTTTTCTACCAATAAAATTAGAACTTGGATTCTCAAATAGCAACCTGCATTATTTTTTGAGCAGTGAAAATATGGCATCATATAATTTACCTCCTCAGCTTACCTTCCACTGGACAAGGTCTTCCTGAATTTGCCCACAAGTAAGTGGAGGAGTAAGTTAAACCTGGAAGAATAAACACCTCCCCCATCCTCCTCACTCTGCCAACATGAGACCTAAAGAGAATGAGAGCACTAAACTGAGCCCTTGCAAGGAGTAAAAAATCTCAAAGCCTTAACAGTCTTTGATAGCTGCAAGACAGGTCCTCAAGACCTACATGGCTCAGCAGTGGGCCTCTTTCTTACTGCTGGTGAGCCTAAGGAGAAATGATATGAAAGCTAAGAATGGTGGAAGGCACACTCTTGATAGAAATATTCACCAGAACACACCAATGGTAACTTAAAATTAAAATGCAAGGAAATGGCCATGGTAAATACAAACCCCTCAGGACAACTTTGAAAACAGGCTACAGTTTAAATATCCTTCCTGAAATCATGAGAAGTCCAGCAGCAAGCTGTGTGTGAACATGCACTGCGGGAGCCTTACAGTCCTGAATTTGAATTGTCAATAAACTTCAGCAGTGTGCTGATTTTAGCTTATAGAGTATGACTCTCTTCATAAGTTGGTAGTACATAAGAATGTTCAAGAGCATGGATTCTGGAGTCAGATTGTGTAGATTTGTTATCTATCTATCTATCTATCTATCTATTTTAAAGTAATCTCTACCCCCAGTGTGGGGGTTGAACTCACCACCCCAAAGTCAAGAGTCACATGCTCTTCTGACTGAGCCAGCCAGGCGCCCCAGATTGTCTAGATTTGAATCCCAAGTCTGACACTTACTAGCTGCAGGTCCTTGGGCAAATTACCAAACTTTTCTGTACCTCAGTTTTCCATCCATAAAATGGGGACAATAAAAGCATCATCTATCTACAGTGTTGTTATGAGGGTTAAACACACTTAACCAATATTTAAATTCTTCTTAGGCCATTGCCAGGCATAGAGTAAGTTCTATGTGAGTGTTAAGCATGAAAGTAAGTTTTCCTCATTGAACATAAAATGATGGTCTCTGAAATTATTTGCCTTTTTCCTGCAAATCCAAGGAAAGGACTCATACTTTTATATTCTTTTATAGCCCATTAAGTGAAAACTTACTGCCCTGCAGAAGGCCTGGAACCATATTTGAGAATCCTTTAAAGGCCTCTAGTCTAACCTACTCATGTTATAAATGGGGTAACTGAGGAGCATGGCAGGGATAGGAATTGACCAATGTAATAATTTTTTAAATGTGGCAGAGTTAGAAACAGAAGCCAAGTCACTGCTCTCCTCTCCTTATCCAAATCACTCTGCTTTCCTAAGGTTCAGTTTCAAATAGATCTTGTAAGGATTTTATTATATACAATCTTGAAAAAATGATACTCATAAAGATGATGTTGCACTAACAATCAAAGTAAATTGGAGGCGGCTGGCTAGCTCAGTTCTTAAAGCATGTGACTCTTGATCTCAGGGTCATGTATTCAGGCCCCACATTGGGTGTGGAGCCTACTTTAAAAAAATGCAGTGACCAGGGGCGCCTGGGTGGCTCAGTGGGTTAAGCCTCTGCCTTTGGCTCAGGTCATGGTCCCAGGGTCCTGGGATCAGGCCCCACATTGGGCTCTGGGCTCAGCAGGGAGCCTGCTTCCCTCCTCTCTCTCTCTCTCTCTCTCTCTCTGCCTGCTTCTCTGCCTACTCGTGATCTCTGTCAAATAAATAAATAAAATCTTTAAAAAAATGCAGTGACCAAATAAATTTAAGAGCATTCTTTAAAAAAGAAAAAGACAAAAGTAAATTGTGTCCTTGGCATACCAGAATCATGTGTTATATGTGAGACTCTGATTCTCACCATCATTGATTTTCCTTATTTCACAAACTTTTTACCAAGATGGTTTTCTCTCTCATGTGACTAAATTAAGTCACAAGATTAATATTTCCTTCTCTTACTGTCTTGGCCTATTCAGGCTGCTGTAACAAAATACCATAGACTAGGTGGCGTATAAACAACAGATCTTTTTTAATTTAAATTTTGTTAGTTAACATATAGTGTAATATTGGTTTCTGGAGTAGGATTCCATGATTCATCTCTTACATATGACACCCAGCACTCATCACAAGTGCCCTCTTAATGCTCATCACCCATCTAGCACATTCCCCACCCATTGTCTTTCATCATCCCTCAGTTTGTTCTCTATCATTAGGAGTCACTTATGGCTTCTTTCCTTCTCTTCTTTTTTTCTTTTCCCCCTTCCCATAGGTTCATCTGTTTTATTCTTAAGTTCCACATATGAGTGAGATCATATTATATTTGTCTTTTTCTGACTTATTTCACTTAGCATAATACACTGTAGCTCCATCCATGTCATTGCAAATGGCAAGATTTCATTCTTTTTGACGATTGAGTAATATTCCACTGAATATATATACTACATCTTCTTTATCCATTTATCAGTCAATGGACATTTGGGCTCTCTCCATAGTTTAGCTGTTTAAACAACAGATATTTATTTCTCACAACTCCGGAGGCTGGGAAGTCCAAGATCAAGGTGCCAGCAGATTCAGTGTCACTCATTTCCCAGTTCACAGACTGCAACCTTTTCAAGTGTCCTCATGCGGCAGAGGGGTCAAGGGAGCTCTCTGGGCCTCTTTTATAAGAAAAGCACTACTACTATTCATGAGGGTTCTACCCTCATGACCTCTTCACCTCCCAAAGATTCCACCCTCAAATACATTCACATTGGAGATTAGGTTTCAACATATGAATTTTGAGGGAACAAAACAGTTCAGTCAAATAGCAATTACACATTCAAAAACAATGCCTTTGTAGTCAAATAAACTGAACCTGTTGAAAGAAACCCCCTAAGGCAATTTTATCACTTACAATAATACTTCAAAAGATTTCTCCCTAATGAATGACTCAGATGATAGTTTAATTGCAATTTTGATTTCCCATATCAGGATGTCTACATCTTTTTAGCTTTATTATACTTCAAATATTAAATTATTAAGAATGTATACAGCACAGGAATTAAACAGGAAAGCCAGCTCAGAGGCAATGAAGTATAAAACCAGAAATTTCTTAATTCCTTTGTCAATTAAAAAAATAAAAATAAGTGAAGAGCTTGGCCTTACAGTTTTTAAAAAGGTATTTCTGAAAGTCAGGATTGTGAATCCATATGCTATATTCCTAATACCCAGGGAGTCCTCATAAAAAGCAAAAAAGCAGAGATCTGGAGGTACCACCTAAATGAAAACCTAGCACTTCTCAAATTTGCATTTACTTTTATATTTATCTCTGATAAAACCCCAGTGAGCTAACATTTGTAAACAGGAAATGTCCAATAGCAAACTCATTAATTGGAGTCTTTTTATTATTTCATTATGGGCCATGATTCTCTGTTTGGACTAAAGTCCTATTAGTTCGTCACAACCATTATTGCTTCTTAAGAAGCAGTGACAGAGATTTGTTCAAATGTGTGAATTGTACAAATCATGAATTTCCTTCTATGGGTTTCATTATCCTCAATACTTGACACTAATAGAATAATAATTACAGTTCAACAATGAGATAGCAGTTGGACATTATGTAATAAATATGTGACTATTTTAAAAAATTATTAGAAAAAAAACAAGTTAATGAACCATGGTACATTATGAGAATGTTAGATTCACTATGTCAGAATTAAAAGATTGCTTAGAGATCATGCAGTTAAACCACAAGGGGAAGGGAATGTGTCAGATCAGTAAGTTAGTCTTGGAGTCAGGAGTCTTCCAGATCCTTGTCCAGTACTTTTCCAAATTTAAGATCTTTTGTGTATGTGCGTGTATGTGTGTGTGTGTATGCATGCATTTTAGTATATATTTGCCTTATTTGAGGTCACTTAATTCCAAGGTTTTTCTCTGAAGCAAATCATAATCTAACCAGGTTTCATTTCATTACAAGAATTTCCCATTTACGAAGATTAACATTCATGAATATTAACTTATGGCTTCAGCCATGACATTCATATTTGGAAGAAAAAGAGGCATAATCTGGGAGAACTTCCACATTACAAGCATTTTCTATTATTTATGAACATAATTTTTCACATGTGGTTTCTTAGATTTATATTAAAAAGTTACATATTAAGAAAAAAAGAAATTATCTACAGAATCATTCTTGTATTCTAAATATAATTGGACCAGCTAATTTATTTTAGGCAAACTAAGAAACTAGGCAAGTAGAAAAATCATCTCAAAAATGGAATTTCAAAACAATAAGGGCATGGGTCTTTTTAGTGACTTCATAGAAGCCCATTGCCACAATATGTCCTCCTAAACTCTTAAGAGCAAATTATACAACCCCATCATAACCATTTAAATTTTTTCCCTGATTTGGGTTCAACAGCTATTCTGACAAAATTTTGACCTTAAAGGACACCTGAGCCTTGTAGAATCCTTCCTTAAGACTTTACATGATGCTCAGTAAACCAAGATCAAGCTCTTCACCCATATCATCAGGGTATTTTGCCTCGTAGACTTTTCAACTAAACTTGAAACTTGTGCTATTTCTTTGCTTACATCTCCCACTTACTCCAATGAGCTGACTCATTGGATAGTTTTATAGCTTAGGCTATAAAACTTTTAGGCTATAAAACTTTTAAAAAAATATTTTATTTATTTATTTGACAGACAGAGATCACAAGTAGGCAGAGAGGCAGGCAGAGAGAGAGGAGGAGGAAACAGGCTGCTTGCAGAGCAGAGAGCCCGATGTGGGGCTCGATCCCAGGACCCCAGGATCATGACCTGAGCCAAAGGCAGAGGCTTTAGCCCACTGAGCCACCCAGGCGCCCCTAAAACTTCTTAGCTATAGGGTGGAATTGGCGCCTCAGCAACAAGGTATCCTACTACTCATATTGCCTTTCATCTGGCCCCTTTGATCTCAGTGTCCACCAGTGGGCCAAGCAATATGGGGAGCTGACAGTATAAAGATCTTGCTTTTTCTGTCTATGTAAGTAATACACTGTTAAAATGTATCTGGGCTGTTTTCTTACCAGCTGAATCTATCAAGCCATTTGACATAGTGTGTATTGGTAAACACCCCAAGCTCCAGAATGAGACAATCTGAGTAAAAATCCCAAACGTCTCACTTGTGAACTGCATGATCTTGGGCGATGTACATAACTTTCTGTGCATTGATTTCTTCATATTATCCATTACTATGTAAGTCTCTGTGACAACAGAACAGCAAGTTTACTGTGTGAAATAAGCAGTCCACTCCATGTCATAAAACAAGCTATGCCACTTCTTTCATCAGCCATCACATATTTACTTAAGGACACTTTTGCACTAGGCATTCTAGATGATGCAATGACTTTTTTTTAAAGATTTTATTTATTTATTTGACAGAGAGAGAGATCACAAGTAGGCAGAGTCAGGCAGAGAGAGAGGGGGAAGCAGGCTCCCTGCTGAGCAGAAAGCCCGATGCGGGGCTCGATCCCAGGACCCTGAGATCTGGACCTGAGCTGAAGGCAGCGGCTTAATCCAATGAGCTACCCAGGCGCCCCGATGCAATGACTTTTTAAGACATGAAACCCTTCCCCATGAAAGCACTTCATAAGGAATGCTGAAGAACACACGCTTAATGAGTAATAAGCACACTAAGCCTTCCAAAAGTTCAGAGGAGAGACCTGGCACTTTTTCTCCCATTTTTTTTCTATGCATTTTTACACTGTTGAGTTAATATTGCATAATTGGCTTTTTAAATAATTTCTTTTCTCTTAATTTAAAATGCATAAGGAACTATATCATATGTTGCACTCACATGTGGAATTTAAGAAACAGAGCAGAGGATCATAGGAAAAGGGAGGGAAAACTGAATGGGAAGAAATCAGAGATAGAGACAAACCATGAGAAACTCTTGACTTCAGGAAACAAACTGAGGGTTGTGGAAGGGGAGGTGGGGGGAAATGGGGTAACTGGGTGATGGGCATTAAGGAGGGCATGTGACATGATGAGCACTAAGTGTTATACACAACTAATGAATCACTGAACATTACACCAAATACTAATGACATACTATAGGTGGACTAATTTAATTTAAATTAAAATAACTAAATAAAATGTATCAGGAAGGAAACAAAAATTCCATGTAACTCTACTACCAGTTAACACCAGATGACCTTTTTAAAAAAGCTATATACATGATTAGAAAATTAGAACAGCATAATGGGGCATCATTCCACCACACATATATCAGAATATATGCTATATAATATGCCAAATGATTTTCAAATAGGTTTTCAATTACCTGAAATTATGAAGAATGCAGTGTTGAATATTTTTATCAACATATATCACTATAGCATGAAAATGGCCAAATGAATTTTCACCAAATATGTAAGGTATGTGTAGAATACTCTGGCTCAAAAAGTAGGCTATTTGAAATACAGGAGCTTCACTTTAGGGCTCAGGACGTTAATCCCCATAAAAAGCTGTTTCAAAGAAGCAGAGGTTCAGCGAGAGCCCTAACGGCCACTGGTCAAGAAAGCCCTTGCATGAGCATTAAGATGCCACGGATATGAAAATCACACAGCTCTTAATCAGAAACACCTGTTTGAAAGTCAAAAGAGCAGATGCTCCAAATCACAGGCACTGATTTTTTTTTTTTTTTACTGAATTGTCTCTCAAAGAGCTAACTCAACGTTATGTGATCCAGAGTAACAGCAGGGATAGGAGGCATGTTATGATAGTTAATAATTAACTGGAACAGCTCAGAAGAGACCAGCTGAAGATGATGAACAGCATGAAAAAGTGAAGCAAAACTGAATAGAGGAACTGACTCCAAAGGTTTAATGCAGGAAACAGAAGAGAACTTTAGGAAAAAGTCCTCAGAGAGGAATTCAAGAGGATTTTGAGGTGTTGGCAAGGATGCAGAGAAAGGGGAACCCTTTGGCATTGCTGGTGGGAATGCAAACTGGTGCTACACTCTGGAAAACGTATGGAGGTTCCTCAAAAAGTTAAAAATAGAGCTACCCTATGACGAAGCAATTTCAATACTAAGTATTTGCCCAGAGGATACAAAAATACTAATTCAAAGGGGTATATGCACCCCAAGGTTTATAACAACATTATCAATAGCCAAACTATGGAAAGAGCCCAAATGTCCACTGACTGATGAATGGATAAAACAAAGGTGTAAACACACACACACACAGACACACACACACACACACACACACACACACGAATATGATTCAGCCATCAAAAAGAATGAAGTTGAGGAAAGCAAAATAGCAGAGGAGTAGAGACCTAATGTCATCGGGTCCCAGGAGTTCAGTGAGATAGTTACCAAACCATTCTGAACACCTACAAAATCAACAAGAGATAGAAGAGAAGAAGAGCAACAATTCTAGGAACAGGAAAGTGACCACTTTCTGGAAGGTAGGACATACAGAGATGTGAATCTCAAGCGATGGGAAGATAGGCTGTGGGGGAAGGGGCGGGCTCCTGGCAAGAGAAAGAGCACCAGAGCACAAAATCAGAACTTTGAGAAGTTCGTGAGAAGTGAGAAGAACTTTGAGAAGTTCTCACATATATATATATACATATATATATATGTATATATACATATGTACATGTACATATATACATATGTATAAGTATATTGGGCCCCTCGCTGGCCCCCTGCTCCACAGGGAGCCTGCTTCCTTCTCTCTCTCTGCCTGCCTCTCTGCCTACTTGTGATATATATGTACATATATATATGTATATATATATTCCCCTTTCTTTAAAATTTTGGGAGGTAGTTCCTCCTAAGAGACCAGATATACCCCAAATCAAGTGGATGGCTCTGTTTTACTCACCAGTCTAATATATACATATATATTTTTTTAAGATTCTATTTATTTATGAGAGAGCGGAGTGAGCACAGGCAGAGAGTGGCAGGCAGAGGCAGAGGGAGAAGCAGGTTCCCCGCCGAGCAAGGAGCCTGATGTGGGACTCGATCCCAGGATGCCGGGATCATGACCTGAGCTGAAGGCAGCCGCCCAACCAACTGAGCCACCCAGGCGTCCCTAATATATATTTTTTTATATATTTTTAAAATTTTTTCCCCATTTCTTCTCCCCCTGGTTTCGGTACTTTTCTAATTTGGTTAGTGTATATTTTTCAGGGGTCTTTGCCACCCTTTTAGTACATTATTCTCTCCTTAATATATTCCTTTTTTAAGATTTTATTTTTTAATTTGACACAGAGAGAGAGAACACAAGTAGGCAAAACAGAAGGCAGAGAGAGAGGGGAAAGCAGGTTCCCTGCTGAGCAGAGAGCTGATGTGGGGCTCGATCCCAGGACCTCAAGATCATGACCTGAGCCGAAGGCGAGGCTTAACCCACTAGTCACCCAGGTGCCTACTAAAGAATGAATGGATCAACCAGGAAATTGAAGAAGAATTAAAAATATTCATGGAAACAAATGAAAATGAAGACACAACCATTAAAAATCTTTGGGACACAGCAAAGGCGGTCCTGAGAGGAAAGTATATTGTGATACAAGCCCTTCTCAAGAAACAAGAAAGGTCTCAATGATACAGCCTAACCTTACACCTAAAGGAGCTGAAGAAAGAATAGAAAAAAAAACCCTAAACCTAAGAGGAGAAGAGAAATAATAAAGATCAGAGCAGAAATCAACAAAACAGAAACCAAAAGAACAGTAGAATATATCAACAAAACTAGGAGACGGTTCTTTGAAAGAATTAATGAGATTGATAAACCTCTGGCCAGACTTCTCAAAAAGAAAAGAGAAAGGACCCAAATTAATAAAATCATGAATGTAAGAGGAGAGATCACAACCAGCACCAAAGAAATAAAAACAATTATAAGAACATATTATGAGCAATAAACCAGCAATTTTGACAATCTGGAAGAAATGGATGCATACCTAGAGATGTCCCAAAACTGAACCAGGAAGAAATAGAGAACCTGAACAGACCCATAACCAGTAAGGAGATTGAAGCAGTCCTCAAAAATCTCCCAACAAACAAGAGTCCAGGGCCAGATGGCTTCCCAGGGGAATTCTACCAAACATTTAAAGAAGAATTAATTCCTATTCCCCTGAAACTGTTCCAAAAAATAGAAATGGAAGGAAGACTTCCAAACTCATTTTATGAGGCCAGCATCACCTTGATCCCAAAACCAGACAAGTTTCCCATCAAAAAAGAGAATTACAGGCTAATATCCTTGATGAATATGGATACAAAAATTCTCACTGAAATGCTAGCCAGTAGGATCGAGCAGTACATTAAAAGGATTATTCACCACGACCGAGTTGGATTTATTCCTGGGTTGCAAGGTTGGTTCAACATCCACAAATCAATCAATGTGATACAACACATTAATAAAGGAAAGAACAAGAACCATATGATACTCTCAATTGATGCTGAAAAAACATTTGACAAAGTACAGCATCCTTTCCTGACCAAAACTCTTCAAAGTGTAGGGATAGAGGGCACATACCTCAGTATAATCAAAGCCATCTATGAAAAACCCACCGCAAATATCATTCTCAATACTGAAAGCTTTTCCCCTAAGGTCAGGAACACGGCAGGGATGTCACCACGGCTATTCAACATAATACTAGGAGTTCTAATCTTGGCAATCACACAACAAAAAGAAATAAAAGACATTTGAATCAGCAAAGAAGAAGTCAAACTTTCACTTTTTGCAGATGATAAGATACTTTATGTGGAAAACCCAAAAGACTCCTCTCCAAAACTGCTAGAACTCATACAGGAATTCAGTAGTGTCAGGATATAAAGTCAATGCACAGTAATTAGTTGCATTTCTATATACCAACAAGACAGAAGAAAGAGAAATTTTTTAAATATTTTATTTATTTATTTGACATACAGATATCACAAGTAGGCAGAGAGGCAGGCAGAGAGAGAAAGAGAGAGAGAGGAGGAAGCAGGCTCCCTGCGGAGCAGAGAGACCGATGCGGGGCTCAATCCCAGGACCCTGAGATCATGACCTGAGCTGAAGGCAGAGGCTTAACCCACTGAGTCACCCAGGTGCCCCAAGAAAGAGAAATTAAAGAATCAATCCCATTTACAATTGCACCCAAAGCAATAAGATACTAAGGAATAAATCTAACCAAAGATGCAAAGAATCTGTACTCAGAAAACTACAGAGTACACATGAAAGTAATTGAGGAAGACACAAAGAAATTGAAAAACATTCCATGTTCATGGATTGGAAGAAAAATGATTGTAAAGATGTCTACACTACCTATAGCAATCTACACATTTAATGCAATCTCTATCAAAATACCATCAACCTTTTTCAAAGAAATGGAACAAATAATCCTAAAATTTGTATGGAACCAGAAAAGACCCTGAATAGCTAGAGGAATGTTGAAAAAGAAAATCAAATTTGGTGGCATCACAATTCCAGACTTCAAGCTCTATTACAAAGCAGTCATCATCAAGACAGTATGGTACTGGCACAAAAACAGACACATAGATCAATGGAACAGAATAGAGAGCTCAGAAATAGACCATCAACTCTATGGCCAACTAATCTTTGACAAAGCAGGAAAGAATGTCCAATGAAAAAAAGACAGTCTCTTCAACAAATGGTGTTGGGAAAATGGGACAGCAACATGCACAAGAATGATACTGGACCATTTCCTTACACCACACACAAAAATGGACTCAAAATGGATGAAGGACCTCAATGTTCGACAGGAATCCATCAAAATCCCTGAGAAGAACACAGGCAGCAACCTCTTCAACCTCAGCCACAGCAACTTCTTCCTAGAAACATCACCAAAGGCAAGGGAAGCAAGGGCAAAATCGAACTATTAGGACTTCATCAAGATCAAAAGCTTTTGCACAGCAAAGAAAACAATCCACAAAACCAAAAGACAACTGATAGAATGGGAGATGATATTTGCAAATGACATACCAAATAAAGGGCTAGTATCCAAAATCTATAAAGAACTGATCAAACTCAACACCCAAAGAACAAAGAATCCAATCAAGAAATGGGCAGAAGACATGAACAGACATTTCTGCAAAGAAGACATCCAGATGGCCAACAGACACATGAAAAAGTGCTAATAGTGCTTGGCATCATGGAGATACAAATCAAAATGTCAATGAGATATCACCTCACACCAGTCAGAATGGCTAAAATTAACAAGTCAGGAAACAACAGATGTTGCCGAGGATGTGGAGAAAGGGGAACACTCCTCCACTGTTGGTGGGAATGCAAGCTGGTGCAGCCACTCTGGGAAACAGCATGGAGGCTCCTCAAAAAGTTGAAAATAGAGCTACCCTATGGCCCAGAATCACTCTCCTGGCATTTACCCTAAAGATACAAATGTAGTGATTTGAAGGGGCACATGCACCCATATGTTTATAGCAGCAATGTCCACAATAGCCAAACTATGGAAAGAACCTAGATGTCCATCAACAGATGAATGGATAAAGAAGAAGTGGTGTATATATACAATGGAATACTATGCAGCCATCAAAAGAAATGAAATCTTGCCATTTGCAACGACACGGATGGAACTAGAGGGTATTATGCTGAGCGGAGTAAGTCAATCAGAGAAAGACAATTATCATATGATCTCCCTGATATGAGGAATTTGAGAGGCAGGGTGGGGGATTTGGGGGGCAGGGAAAGAAAAAAATGAAACAAGATGGAATCAGGAGGGAGACAAACCATAAGAGACTCTAAATCTCACAAAACAAACTGAGGGTTGCCGGGGGTAAGGGGATAGGGAGAGGGTGGTTGGGTTATGGACATTGGGGAGGGTATGTAATATGGTGAGTGCTGTGAAGTGTGTAAGCCTGATGATTCATAGACCTGTACTCCTGGGGCAAATAATACATTATATGTTAATAAAAATAACTTAAAAAAAGAATGAAGTCTTGCCATTTGCAACAATGTGGTGGAGCTAGACTATGTTATGCTAAGTGAAATAAGTCAGAGAAAGACAAATACCATATGTTTTCACTCATATGTGGAGTTTAAGAAACAGAACACATGAATATATGGGAAGAGGGGGAAAGACAAGGAAATAAACTGTAAAAGACTCTTTTTTAAAAGATTTTATTTATTTATTTGACAGAGAGAGAGAGAGAACACAAGCGGGGAGGGAGAGGGAGAAGCAGGCGCCCCGCTGAGTAGGCAGCCCAGTGTGGGGCTCGATCCCAGGATCTTGACCTGAGCTGAAGGCAAACACTTAAGGACTGAGCCATCCAGGCGCCCCTATAAAAGACTCTGTGATAGAGAACAAAGTGAGGGTTGCTGGGAGGTAGGTGGACATGTGTTGGGCTAAATGGGTGACGGGCATTAAGGAGGGCACTTGTGATGAGCACCAGGTGTTGTATGGAATTGTGGAATCACTAAACTCTACATCTTGTACGTGAACTAACTGGAATTTAAACCAAAAGAGAGAGAGAGAGAGAGAGAGAGAGGATTTTTGTATCTATAAAGGAATAGAGAAAGCTACTGTGGAATAAAAAAGTATAATTGTAGGGACACCTGGGTGGCTCAGTTGGTTAAGCAGCTGCCTTCGGCTCAGGTCATGATCCCAGCGTCCTGGGATCGAGTCCCACATCGGGCTCCTTGCTCGGCAGGGAGCCTGCTTCTCCCTCTGCCTCTGCCTGCCACTCTGCCTGTGCTCGCTCTCTCTCTAACAAATAAATAAATAAATAAATCTTTTTTTTTAAAAAAAGTATAATTGTAAAGGAAATAGTCTGTGAACATTGTAAATATAATTGTCGGATTAAAAAAAGGAAAATATTCCCTCAAGCAAAAGTCTAAGTAGCAGAAGGAACACAGCAGGAAATCAAACTAGATGTCTGGAAGATGACATTAAAGTACATTTTTAGAACATATTGGGGAGCAGTGGATTGAGAAAGAGCAAAGCTAGGAAAGAAAGGCTGTGAGGGATGGAGGATACAGGTGAGTCAATGTCTGTCTGACAGAATTTCCAAATGGTGAAGAAGAGAACAGAGAGATGGGAAACCATAATAGCAGAAGTAATGAAAGATACACTTCCTTAAGCTGAAGACTATTGTTTTGAAAAAAATACTGGAAAATGGCACATTATGATGCATTGCTTGCAAAAATGGACATGATCAATCCTCTCTCCCTTCCCTGTATTCCTGTCCCTTTGCAATGTGATTTGAAACTCCTCACACTGAGGAGTGGAATCTATTTCTCCACCCCTTGAATCTGATAATGTGGTCTTCCGACTCACTCTGGCCAACAGAATGCGATGGAAGTAACACTGTGCTAGTTCCAAGCTAAGTCTCAAGAGGTCTTGACCATGCTTCTACATTTGCTTGGAATCAACCCTATGATTACTACGTGAACATGTCCAGTCTGGTCTGCTGGTGGGTAAGAAGTAATGTGGAGCTGACACAAGCCATTACAGCTGAAACCTTCCTAGCACCCGGCTGAGCTACCACATTAGCACAGATGCTTGAGTGACTCCAGCCAAGAACGGAAAAATTGCTAGCCCACTATCCTGAAGGGGCCAAAGGAACTAGCTATTTGGATATCTGATGGAAGAATATTTCAGTCAGAGATCAGCATGTGCAAAGGTCCTGAGGGGAGAACATGTCTATCTTTTCTGATGAAAAACAAGGTCAGTTTGTCTGAAGTAGAGTAAATGATGAAAGGAGGGGTAGGGGATGACATGAGAGGAGGAGTGTGGTAAATTATAAAAATGGCAATATATATATAATATTATAATATATATAATATATATTTACATATATATAAACATATAATATATATTTACATATATATAATTCCCTTTTCTACATGCCTACTCCTGCAATGTAATATTACAGATCCTCCCATCAAGAAGTGGACTTCACACCACCACTCCTTGTATTGGGTTTGGCCATGTGGTTTGCTTTGGTCACTGGGATATTAGCAAATATTAGCCCAGCCTTGAAAAGTGCTTGCACATCTAGGCTTGCTGTCTTGCTATTCCTGAAATCCCTGACTGCCATGGAAGTACAGGCTATTCTGCTGGCTTGAGATCCAGTCACACTTGTCATCAAGAAAACACCTCGCCAGCTCCCAGCCATGTGGTCTGTAGGGTTATTCAAGTCAGATGTCAGATGTTTCTTCATTGGCTTTCTGTCTGGGTTTTCTTTTTTTTTTTAAGATTTTATTTATTCATCTGACAGAGATCACAAGTAGGCAGAGAGGCAGGCAGAGACAGAGGAAGGGAAACGGGCTCCCTGCTGAGCAGAGAGCTCGATGTGGAGCTCAATCCCAGGACCCTGAGATCATGACCCGAGCCAAAGGCAGAGGCTTTAACCCACTGAGCCACCCAGGTGCCCCAACTGTCTGGATTTTCTATCCATTATTGTGAGTGGGGGTGTTGAAGTCCCTTACTATTATTTATTGCTGTCAATTTCTGCCTTCAGATATGTTTATATATATATATATATATATATACACACACATACATACGTATATATATAAAATATATATATTTAAATATAAAATATATAATATAAAATATAAATATAAAATATATTTATAAATATACATTTAGGTGCTCTGATGTTGGGTGTGTGTATAATTATTACATCTTCCTGTTGAATTGACCCTTTTATTATTATATACTGACCTTTGTCTTTAGAGACAGTTTTAGACTTAAAGTCTATTTTGTCTGATATAAATAGAACCACCTCTGCTTTCTCTTGGTTACCATTTGCATGAAAGGTCTTTTTCTGTCCCTTCACTCTCAGCCTATGTGTGTTTAATTCTAAAGTGAGTCTCTCTTATAGGCAGCATATCACTAGATCATGTTTCTTTATCCACTCTATGCCTTTTGATTGGTAAGTTTAATGCATTGACATTCAAAGTAATTGCTGATAAGTGAGGACTTACTGTTGCCGTTTTGTTGTTTTATTTGTCTTTATTGTACTCTTTACTTACTTTTCTGTTGTGCTCTGGAGCTCTCCTAGAGCATTCTCATTGGCACATAGTTGTTTATTCATTGTTTCTGTTGTTTTTGTAGGAGAGATGAGCATTGCGACTTCCTAATTTGCCATCTTGCTAACATGAGAGTAGAGACAATTCGCAATAACTCAGAGACCGTTTGAAAATATTCTCTGAAATGGAAACATTCATTCATGAGGGCTCCACCCTCATGACCCAATCACTTCCCACATGCCCTACCTCCAAAGGCTCTCACACTGGAGATTCGGTTTCAACATATGAATTTGGGGAGAGATAGACATTCTTTCTGTAGCACCTAGCACCCTATAACTTGCCCTGGCCAACAGAATGTGGCAGGCGTGATGATGTGCCAGTTCCACCTCTAGGCCTCAAGAGTTTGGTCCCTTCTAAATCTTCTCTTCAGTTCCTGCTATGTCATAAGAATAAGGCTGCTGGAGAACAAGAAAACATGTGGAACAGACCCCAAATGTCCCAGCTGGGGCCATCCTAGGGTATGATAGTGCTAGTGATCTCCAAATATGTGAGAGGGCACAGTCAACAGCAGCACAGCTATGTGCCTGATCCAAGGCTGATGGCCACCATTAACGGATTCCGTATATCCATACCTGTTGCAAGGTGACTTGGCACTTCTACCCATTAAAGGGTCCCGTTTTGGTTTCCCCACATCTTTCTTTAATCTGGGACCCACTGTGACTTACTTTGGCCAGCTGAACGTGGAAGAGGTGATAATGTGCCCGTTCGTCAATAGGCCTTGAGAAGATTTGCACGCCTCTACTCTCCCTCTTGGAACTCCGCCCTGCTATGAGAACATGCCTGGGCTAACCTGATGAAAGGTCATGTGATTGGGAGCCTGCTTATCCCAGCAAGCCCCCAAATATGTGAGAGAGCCTACCCAAGATCACCACAGCTTCTTAACTAACCCATAGCTAACTACAGACTCATAAATGAGCCTAGCAAAAAGTGGGAAGAAATGCCCAGCTAATTCATAGCCTCATGATAATAAAAGGCTATTAACTTAAGCCACTGAATTTTGGAGGGGTTCATCATACCACAATAGGGAAGCAGCGCAGACCCTACCAACAAAGTACCCTGGAAGAAGGTGACTTTGTGTAACTTTTCTGGGGCAGTCATTGTATTACCACTAAATTCAAAGTTGGGCTTACAGAGATGGGACATCTTTATCCATGTTGATCTTCGATCTAAGACTTTAAATGGCTTTGGGGCGCCTGGGTGGCTCAGTGGGTTAAAGCCTCTGCCTTCGGCTCAGGTCATGATCCTAGGGTCCTGGGATCAAGTCCCGCATCGAGCTCTCTGCTTAGCAGGGAGCCTGCTTCCTCCTCTCTCTCTGCCTGCCTCTCTGCCTACTTGTGATCTCTGTCTGTCAAATAAATAAATAAAATCTTTATTTAAAAAAAGACTTTAAATGGCTTTTTTGTCCATTTATAAATAAGAAAACATGCAAATAATATCAGTCCCCGGATTAGCGGGAGAGGGGGAGACTGAGAAACCGTAAGGAAATATAATGAACATAAAATTACAATTGAAGTTCATCATCTTAGTTTTCTGGTGTTTTGTGTTGGTGCTTATGGTAAGCAAACTAAATATGAATTATACACATGTACAGAAATAAACCCACCCGAACTTCCTGGATAAAAATTTTAGTCTATTTTTGACACTGGCCACAGTTTCAAATATTCTTATTCTTAATTGCTATTTGCAAGGTAAACTGGTATAGTACTAATATAATAAACATTTATCGAAAGGTCTTTAATTAACTGGGGTTCAACATTAAAGCTGCTCTCAATAACAGAAAAAAAAATACTAGTTCCCTTAAAAATAAAGCATTAGGGGGCGCCTGGGTGGCTCAGTGGGTTAAAGCCGCTGCCTTCAGCTCAGGTCATGATCCCAGGGTCGTGGGATCAAGCCCCGCATTGGGCTCTCTGCTCAGCCTGCTTCCTCCTCTCTCTCTGCCTGCCTCTCTGCCTACTTGTGATCTGTCTGTCAAATC
>ML094983.1:84869-131873 GCA_003697995.1 Taxidea taxus jeffersonii
GGCTGAGCAGAGAGCCTGCTTCCTCCTCTCTCTCTGCCTGCCTCTCTGCCTACTTGTGATCTGTCTGTCAAATAAATAAATAAGAATCTTTAAAAAAATAAAAAATAAAGCATTAATTATAATTTTCAGATAACTACCTAATATCCACTTTGAACTACTTATGTCCTACACTTTTGAATTCCCTGCATAGAGATTTTTCCTCGCAGACAGCTGGGGTTTGAGGAATACTGATGGAGACTGTCTGAAGCTACACAACTCATAGCCATTTTGAAGAAACATATGCTACGAAAAAGAAAAATGAAGCCTGCTACACCGGGACTGAGGCTAGCAAGGGTTAGTCTGAACACGTGGCATGGTTCATACATGGCATCGTTTAATAAAGTCAGTAGAAAAGGCAAAAAATCAGTTGCACAAAAGCACAAATAAAAAATCAGATTAATAAAGCCCTCATCAAATCTGGTAAAAAGAAACACTGACTTAAAAGCCATCATATGAACCCGCGGCATATTTTGAAAAAAGTCATCCTCTTGGGACACCTGGGTGGCTCAGTGGGTTAAGCCTCTGCTTTCAGCTCGGGTCATGATCCTGGGATCCCGGGTTCGAGCCCCGCGTCAGGCTCTCTGCTCAGCAGGGAGCCTGCTTCCCTCTCTCTCTGCCTGCCTCCCTGCCTACTTGTGATCTCTCTCTCTCTGTCAAATAAATTTAAAAAAAAAAAGTCATCCTCTTGATTCTATGAAAGTGGGTAGTAGCCACCCTGCTATCTTGTTCCGCCTGGAATATCCTGTTCTTGTGAAGGAAGCTGGGACACTTTCAAAGACGCCACCGTTGTGACACAGGAGTCAGCATGAAATCACTTGTACTGGTCTATGAAAATTTGAGCCTTAAAAAAGTGATTACGGTCCCCTGGAACCAGTGAAGTCTACAAAAGGCCAAATGTCTGTGATGCTGCCCAAAAGGGAAAACATAAAGTGAGCAAGAAACAATTTGTGTAAAATACGTATGGGACTACAATTCTCAGGATCGGGACCACCTGAGTCTGGATGTTAAATCAGATCTGTGTTCTCACACCTACCAGGGACTTGGGGGCAGATTCTGCACAGGCATCTGGGCCCGCCCTCATTTTTCACATTGCTGCTGAGTTTGGTTCAAAATGGAGGCATATGTTTTGGTGAGTTTATCCTGAATGATATAACACACACATATAAAAAGGCGGCGGTACAGCGCGCTTCAATGTGTCCAGACCCCATCCTGTAGTGGAGATTTGCAGCTACCTCCTCCCAGGGATCCTACACACCCAAGAGCAGTTTTGCTGAGATGTGAAAAAAATGGAGACTCTGTACCACACTTTGAGCGGGGTGGGGTGGGGGGACGACGACATGTTTTATTCACTAAAAATAAGAAATGCATGCAAGAAGGGAGAAGACTTGGTGCTAACCATGCAACCAGGCAAACATGCTGTCTCAGTAAACTATTAAAGTCCCAAAATAGGAACAGCATAGTGTACACATCCACAAGTATTCTGAAGTCTAGGCAAGGGGCAGTGGTTCATCAAAAATTCAGCTTTGTTGATCCAGGAGAACCCCATCTCAAGAGGAAACTACTGCTTGCAGATGTACTCCCTTCTAGGAGCTCTGGGGGCAGAGTTGGAAATAAAGAGTATGCTAAAGACCTTGTCTGGTCGGGGTAGGAGTGCAGTAGATAACTGATTCTTTCTGCCATTGATAAGAAAATGCTTCCTCAGTGCCCAGAGTTCTTGCGTCCCATTCCTAGCCTTCATTCTAGACTAGGAATGGCCACACTGACTGAAATGCAGGCAAAGGTTCTAGCAAGCAAAGGCATCAGGTTTAGAGTAACTGATAGAAAATTCCAGAGGAGTTCAAGGTCACGGATTAAATTCTGATAGGCCGCAAACTATTCTCAAGGAAACAGACTGGCTATCCTTCGCTAGAGAGGATTCAGAAACGGGGGAAAGGTTTGAATTGAGGTGATGTTGACCAGCACTGCCATTAAGGAAAGAGTATAAAGAAACCTTTGATTTGAGGTGAGGGGTTAATATCAATCTCAAAGTCATTTTAGGACATGGTCTAAATGTCCCCGTTCAGCAAACAAATTCTTTAGGGTTTCATGGTCAATAATAAAGTCTCTTTCCACAGTTTTGTGACCAGAAATGTTTCTGCTCCCTGAAGATGCCCACCGTCCTGTAATGGAAAATTATTACGATGGAAGGAGAACTTAGCTTGTAAGACAGGTACCTAGAGCCTTCGTGGTTGGGTAGAACTCAGGAAAAATAGGGAAGAAGTAGAGAACAAAACAAATGAAGTAAAGGAAAGAACAAATGCTGACATGTGAGGGAGTGAGGAAACCAGTCTGACTGGCGTAGATCTGCAGGCAAGTAGAGAACAGGAAGGGCTATGTAGGGAAGTCATGAAGGACTTGGCTGTCGGGGGGTGGGGGGAGTTTAGATTTAATTAGGAATTGAGTTATATGAAGAAAATGATATTTTAAGAAGATAATCTGGCAGCAATTAACAGGATGTTTGGGAGTGGAAGGATATAAAATCTTGATGAAGAGGCCTGAGCAAGGGGCAGGAGACTGGTAAGGAATGAACAAATACTAAGCACATTTAAAAGCAGATGGCTTTGCTTTATTTTTTATTACAAAGGTATGATGTGCTCATTTTAAATGTTTTAATGATACAAAAGTATAGAAGGTAAAAAAATACGTGTGTGTGTGTGTGTATATATATATATATATACACACACATACATATGTATGTGTGTGTGTAATCACTATTAAAAGTGATATTTCAGGGGCACCTGGGTGGCTCAGAGGGTTAAAGCCTCTGCCTTCGGCTCAGGTCATGATCCCAGGGTCCTGGGATCAAGCCCCACATCGGGCTCTCTGCTCAGCAGGGAGCCTGCTTCCTCCTTCCCTCTCTGCCTGCCTCTATGCCTACTTGTGATCTCTGTCTTTCAAATAAATAAATAAAATCTTAAAAACAATAAAAGTGATATTTCAGGGGCGCCTGTGTGGATCAGTCAATTAAGTGTCCAACTCTTCATCTCAGCTCAGGTCTTAATCTCAGGGTCATGAGTTCAAGCCTTGGGTTGGGCTCCATGCATGGAGCCTACTTTAAAAAAAAGAAGAAGAATATTTCAAACTCCTAAACCACTATAGGAAAGGAAGACATGCACCTTGACAAATCTAGCAAGAAGAGGGAAAAAATTAAAATGACAGAATTATAAATATTACAGAATTGTAATAAGTGTGAAAGTTTTAATTATGAATTAAAAGGTAGATATTCCAGATAGAGTAAAAAGAAAAAAACTCATTATGTACTGTTTTGAAAAGATATGCCTAAACAAAACAACATGGAAAAACTGAAAATATTGAAATGGATAAAGATACACCAGACAAATGCTAACAAATACCAAGTAAAGGTGGCAAAGAAACATCAAGGCAAAAAGCATCAAGTGGTTCAAAGAAGGTATCTTTATGTTGCAAATTAACACAATCCAATAAGATAATCATGAAATTTAATGCACTGAAAAAGAATTTCAAGTATGTAAAGCAAAAAAGTCTAGAAATAAGAGACTGTGATAAGATAAGTGGGAGATTTTACATACTTGCATCAAAAATTTAGATCAAGGGATGCCTGGGTGGCTCAGTGGGTTAAGCCGCTGCCTTCGGCTCGGGTCATGGTCCCAGCGTCCTGGGATCGAGTCCCGCGTCGGGCTCTCTGCTCAGCGGGGAGCCTGCTTCTCCCCTCCCCTCTCTGCCTGCCTCTCTGCCTACTTGTGTGATCTCTATCAAATAAATAAATTTTAAAAATCTTTAAAAAAAAAATTTAGATCAAGCAGATAAAAGGTGAAAAGCTGAGTAACAACAAGTACAATTTAATATGTAGAAATGTGATACACTATTACCCAAAAAGAAAATATACATTTGCTTTAACTGCCCATGGAATATTTATAAATGTTTATTATATTAGGATGCCAAAAATTCCAAAATATATAATCCATGCAGGAAATATTCTACATCCATGAGAGAGTGTAACCAGTAAGGGGGTGGGGGGAGGATAGAAAAACAAAAAATTAACTAAAACCTGACTGTGCTGAAATATATAAATACTTCCAAATAACTCTTGTATTAAAAAGGAAAACAAAACTACAGATGAAGCAACAAAACAAGGATTATGGTAGCACTGCAGGTGGAAACTAGGGGATACAGTCAAACATGTATCCAGAGGAAAGTTTATCCTTTATATGCATTAAGTAGAAAAGAAGAAAGACTGAAAAATAAACTAAGCATTCACCTAGCTAATCTAAAAGGAAATCAAACAGAACCAAAGAACACAGAAGTATTAACGAAAGCAGAAAGTGGTATTTTAAAAACAACTTGTAAAAATAATTAACTGAAAATAGGATATACAAATCTATGAATCCTATGAAGGAAAAGAAAGAAAGGGGAATATAGTCACATATATGCAAATCAAGACACATTAGAATATATTATGTATAATTTCTAATCAATACACTTGAAAATCCAAGTGAAATGGAAGAGTTTTACCAACTAACCCAAGGAGAGGTAGAAAACTTGCATAAACTGATCTCATAGCAAAAAGGAGACTCTTAAATACAGAAAACAGACTGATTGCCAGAGGGGAGTGGGATGGAGAGATGGGCGACATAGATAAAGGGGATTAAAAGTACACTTATCTTGGGGCACCTGGGTGGCTCAGTGGGTTAAGCCTCTGCCTTCGGCTCAGGTTATGATCTCAGGGTCCTGAGATCAAGCCCCGCATCGGGCTCTCTGCTCAGCGGGGAGCCTGCTTCCCCCTCTCTCTCTGCCTGCCTCTCTGCCTGCTTGTGATCTCTCTCTCTCTCTCAAATAAATAAATAAAATGTTTGTTAAAAAAAGTACACTTATCTTAATTATCACTGAGACATGTATAGAATTGTCAAGTCATTATGTTGTACACCTGAAACTAATATGAACTGTGTTAATTATTCTTCAATAGAAAATATAAATGAAAAATTATAAAAATAATAAAAAATAAAATAAAATTTTTTTAAAAATTTTTAAAAAAGAAAATATAAATGAAATTTTAAGAATAAAATTCATACACATATAAAAGAAATGGAACGATCTATATTTCTACCCTTCCTCTCCACAAACAAGCACCAGGACAAAATAGTTTTGTGAGTATTAACAACTTTGCAAAGGAACAGCTTGTGTCTAATTTACACTGTAAAATAAGAAAAAGAATTCAAGTTTGTTCACAAGTACACACAATCATGATATTAAATCAGGAAAAGGACATCACACCAAGGAAAACTGAAATTGAGAGTTTGCCAGCAAGTGTGCTATGGATGGGATGTAGGTGTGATTTATCTCCTAAGGCTGTGGGGGCCAACAGACAGAGCCTGAGAAGCCAGCTGCCTCTGCCGTCAGCAATCCTGCCCATTTACCCCAGTGTGCCCAGGATGTGAAAAAGGTAAAGAGGCACTGCTCTAGGCACTTGTTAACATAGAGTTTATATCCTAAATGAAATATCGACATAGCCAAAACACTACTAGCAACTCAGTGTTATTCCAAGAATACAAGCGTATCTCAACATTAGGAAACCTAATAGTGTAATTACCCACATTAATGGATAAAAGAGAATAACCATATTATCAGCCTGGCAGATGCCAAAAAGACATTTATACCATTCTACATCTGTTCCTGACAAAACTATAAGGCAATCAGGAATCAAGACTAGAAGGGTATTCCCATAACTTGAAAAAGGTTACCCAGCAGAAACAAGGACAATCATCATTTTTTAATGCCAATCATCATATTTTAAAGTGAAAAATGGTATTTGTGTTAAAGTCAAAAACAAAAGGATCCCTCTCTTTATTAATCAGTATAAATCTGTATTGTCCTAGAAGTCATAAGATCTTTATCAGTGTTGTAGAAGGAAAAAAATAAATATAAACATTAGCAAAGAAAAGATAAATATTCCATTTTTTGTAGCTGACATGACTGTGTACCTAGGAATTCGAGCTAATTAACTGGAAAAATAACATAAAACTAAGAACAGAGTTTAATATGAGGCCTGGATACAAGATAAATGCAGAACTCTGTATTGTAAAGATGTCAGTTCTTGACACAAAAGCTCAGAGGCAATTCAAGGGATTTTTTTTAATAGAAGTTGACAAGTTGATTCTAAAATTCATCTGAAAAAAGGAAATGTACAAGAATAGCCAATTCTGAAAGATAAAAAGAATAACAAAGGGGGAAGAGAACCCCCATCAGATTTCAAAACACATTATAATGCTATAGTAATTAAAGCAGTGAGGTTCTCGCTCAGTAAAAGACAAAACTGAACAGAAAAGAAACATAAGCATACCCATATACTTTATGATTGAAAAAGAATTCCAAATTCATGCAGACATGATACAGTAAATACAGTAAGTAAATTAGGAAAACTATCTTTTCTGAAAAAAAATGTAGGTCCCTACTTTCCAACACACACACACACACACACACACACACACACACACACACATCAATGCCATTGGGACATATGTGTTAAAACACCAAGCAATAAAAAATATATAACATTTTGAAGAAAATAGTCTTTTTAAAATGTCGAAATACAGATGCTTACCCAAGTATGAGACAAAACCAAGAAATTACAAAAGAAAGATTAGTATGTTTACCTATTTCCATAAAATTAGATCTTTAGGCAATACCACCATAAATGAGCTTTTAAAAAGACAAATGACAGATATCTGTGGCAGAAGGCAGACAAAAAGGTATCAGCTCTAATATGCAGAGACCTCCTACAAATCAACAAAGAAAAAAGAGAAAAGATTCAACAGAAAAACAGGTGAAGGCTATGAACAAGCATTCTCCAACAGAAGAAATATAAATAGCTAATAAATACATCAAAATGTGCTTAATTTTACTAGTGATTAGGGGAAAATAACTTAATGGAGTGAGATTGGATTTTTCATCCAAAATGCTGACAAATTAAAAAGAATGATCATTTCCAGCATGCCGGGGGGGGCAATTTAGCTCAAACACTTTGATCTAGCCATTATTCTCTACAGTACCAGTCTGTAAAAATAATTCTCAATGAGCAAAAGATAGATGAAAAAGAATGCTTTTTGTAGCATTATCTGTAATAGCAAACACATTGTTAACAATCCAAAGATTTATCATGTGGAAAGAGTTGGGTACATTATATAGTCCACCTTATTATGGCATTTTACCAGCTACTACAATGACTTTCTATTGAGCAGGGGGTGGGGAGGGCAGGTTGTAGAATACTACGTATAGGATGGTTTCACTTTGTAAAATACACCAAGGACACATGCACATAGGAAAAAGAACTTGGGGGGCACCTGGGTGGCTCAGTGGGTTGAGCCTCTGCCTTCAGCTCAGGTCACGGTCTCGGGGTCCTGGGATTGAGCCCTGAATAGGGCTCTCTGCTCGGCAGGGAGCCTGTTTCCTCCTCTCTCTCTGCCTGCCTCTCTGCCTACTTGTGATCTCTGTCAAATAAATAAATAAAATCTTTAAAAAAAGAACTTGGAAGATACAAAGCAAACAATCATGGCTGTCTCTGGATAGCAGGACTGGGAGATGGATACTTTCACTTGTTACTTTATATACTGCTGCATCTGTTATTTTTATAATAAGCATATACTACTTTTGTAACAACAAAAAAGTAAGCTTACTTCATAATATTTGGATTAAAAAACAAGTATAAGAAAGTATAAAAATGATATAGGGACACCTGGGTGGCTCAGTTGGTTAAGCGGCTGCCTTCGGCTCAGGTCATGATCCCGGCGTCCTGGGATCGAGTCCCACATCAGGCTCCTTGCTCGGCAGGGAGCCTGCTTCTCCCTCTGCCTCTGCCTACCACTCTGTCTGCCTGTGCTCTCTCTCTCTCTCTCTCGCTCTCTAACAAATAAATAAAAATTTAAAAAATGATATGAAATCTCACTACACAAAGGCAATTGTTATCAACATGTCAACACCTTTTCAGTCCCTGTTACACATGTTTAATGTATTTGAGATCTTATTCTATGTAATTTAGGGCTTGTTTTGCAATTACTATAATATTACATTTTCTATTTTATAGAAAAATTAGGGAATAAAGAGCCACAAGAGAATAAAAAGCCCATGCACTCCAACCACCCAAAGATAACTACGTAAGAAAATATGAAATTGGAGTGCTATAAATTATATTGTGAGTAATCCGTGCACACTGTCATAGATCACGCACACTGTCTCATTGATCTATACGTGGCCCACTTTTATTTTTATCCATTAAATTACTTTTAACTTTCATAATGCTCACACAATTATTAGTCAATGACATGCTTTAACTTATATAATGAACACCCACCCACCCACTGAACCTGAGCACTAGAATGCAGACAATAACTTCTATTCACTTCCCTGATCCTCTCCTGTTCCAAACCCCTCTCCTAAGCCCCAGTGACCATTATCCTGAATTTTTTATTCTCCTTTTCTTTTTATTTATTTATTTATTTATTTTAAATATTTTACTTATTATTTATTTGGCAGAGAGAGATCACAAGTAGGCAGAGAGGCAGGCAGAGAGAGAGAGATAGGAGGAAGCAGGCTCCCCGCTGAGCAGAGAGCCCGATGCGGGGCTCGATCCCAGGACCCTGAGATCATGACCTGAGCCGAGGTCAGTGGCTTAACCCACTGAGCCACGCAGGTGCTCCTCTCCTTTGCTTTTTAATAAAATATTTTAATCCCAAATATATATGTACACCTAAATAATACAACATTTAGCTTTACTTGTTTTTGAATAATATAGAAATGGCATTCTATTATATGTAGTCTTCTGGGACTTGATACCTTAATTAACATTATAGAAATACAATCGACCCAGATTATGTTTAGCAGTAGTTCATTCATTTCACAGCTGTGTAACATTACAGTGTGTAAATATACCACAATGTAGTCATTTTCCTTTTCGGATTTTTACTACTAACATATTAGTGTCTGCTCTTCTGAGAGGTCATTTTTCTGAGGACATTTATACAGTTTCCTTTCTAAAAAGTTGAATCTTATACATACTTTCATGTGACCTGTTCCTCCCCCTACTGAGATCTTGTGAACATAGTCCCATTTTGGTAAACATTCTTCTGTGGTGTAAACTTAAATGGCTGCATAGTATTCCATCATACAGTTACCACAAAGTTTTATTTAACCTTCCCCAAATGTTGGACGTCTGGATTGCTTATAATTTTTGTTTTTGCTCTGATAAGCATCATGATGTACATATCCCTTGACTCAGCAACTCTCCTTTAAGAATTTCTCCTAAGTAGTAGCTGACCAAATTTGCACCCAGTCATGGCCAGGGTGGCACGGACGACACGGTTTGTGCTCTGCACAACTTGTGTAGTGTATGTGCTCATCACAGCAATTTTTAGAAGACAGAAAAAAACAGAAAGAACCCAATGCCCACCAAAAGGAGATAAACTAAGTTATGTATTAAAATTAGAACGTAGACTCACAGCTACTGACATGGAAAGATGTTTACAATTGATTGTTAAGTGGAAATAATGGGTTAAATGGCAGTATGATTTCGTTTTGTAAAAGAGAATAAACATGTCTCTGGAAGAGGGTGGAAACACATACACCAAAAACTTTATAGCAATTATCTCTAAGTAATGAGTTTGCTTGAGATTTTTTAGCTTTTTCACTTTGCTTGCTTTTATTTTGAAGTGTTTTCAACAGTAAAACTTGAATACATGTGTAATAAGATGAATAAATAATGACCTTTTTATGCACAATCATTTAAATTTTCTCCTGAATATACTTTCACACTGTAAGAACTTTGGAAGAAAAAAAGGGAACACCGAGAAGTAAACAAAAATCACACATAATCTTACCCACCTAGAGATAATTAGTTCACAATCTCTAATGTGTTTATTTCTAGTCATTTGTCTCTGATTATATATATTTAAGATAATTGCAATCACACTTTATATAATCTTGTATGCTGATTTTTCACTTAACATTACATAATATCAACATACCATAAATATTTTAATGAAAGAATATTCCAGCACATGGAAATAGCACATTTACCTAATCATGCCCATAAAGTTAGACCCCTAGGTTTTTCTGTTTTTCATTATACCAAATAACTATGTGAGGAACATCTTTGTGCATGAATTATCCACATTTTAGATGATTTCCTTGAACATATTCATTGAAGTGAAAATACTAAGTTAAACAGTACCAACATTTTTATATCCCCTGATATATATTGCCCAAACCATACTTACTATATATTTTAAGGCAGCATGGAGTAATGGGGGAAAAAAAGAAGTCAAGATATATGGATCTCACGCCCATCTTTAGTACTTACTGTCTAACCTGATTAGGTAAAACTGATATAAAAACATCCATCTTAATAACCGAATAAGAAAATAGATCCTTCAGTCACCATGTTACTTCCTCAGGAATGCTTTCTTTCACTTTCTAGACTCTCACAGCACCCTATACTTTACTTTTCCTTCATGATCTTGCAACAACTGATAAATAATTGTTCAATTATTTGTACACTGTCAGTTTTCCCTAGGTGATCTTAAGCTCCTTTGAAATATGCCTGGCCCACAGCTGGTGCTCAATAAATATTTGTTGAATGAATGAATGAATGAACAAATGAGTAGATGAATGATGGATGAAATGACAGCACTTTGCAAAATAAGTGACTAGATATTTGGAAGGTATTTCAATTTTAATAATAATTATTATGATTCATTTGTATTACTATGTAGATGATTCCGAATCTTTAGAGATTCCTTGTCTAACCATAATTTCATTATGTAGCTTTAATGTTTGTCAAGCCAGCTAGAGGCATGGTAGCCATGTTGCTGGAAGCACCTGGTAGGAGCTGAGATTTGGAGAACCAAGTAGTTAGTTCTCTAGGTCAGCATGCTGAGAGTTAGGGAGTTGTAGTTACCATTATTTGAATGCAAAGCAGTGGTCAGGAATCTAGGAGGTCAGTGATATTTGAAGAAATAGGTGAATCCTAGAGGTCAGAAACAAACTAATGGTAAATGGTCTGGATAATAAGGTGCAAAGTTGAGAACGGTCAGTGATAAGGGATGAAAGTAGATGGGAGAGTCAAATTCCAAGCACCAGTACTCAGAGCATGGAGCTGTGAATATGATTCTAAAGCAAATTGTACTTGAACTCAGTGCTTCCTTATATTATTTCTGCCCAAATAGTATTAGGAAGTGTTTGTGTCTAGTTCTGCCCAAATAGTATTAGGAAGTGTTTGTGTCTAGTTCCATATATATGGGCAAGGGAATAATAGTAGCTAGTTGAGGAATGAGATCTGTAAATACAAATAGGTTCTGATAGTGACAGGATGAAGCAAGACCATTTGTATATAAGATCTGATAATAGTCTGCACATAAAATAGGAGCAATCATGCTTTGGATCCCATAATTCTCAACTTGACTTTCAACAGCAGATATTATAGCACAGTGGTTAGGATCATGGACTCTGGCAACAGACTAGCTGGGTTCAACAGGCTAGCCAGTTCTATCATTTATTAGTTGTGTCCTTTGGACAAATCACTTCCCCTCTGTGTGATAGTTTCATCATCTGTAAAACGGGGATAATATTACCTACACCTCAATGGGTTCTTGTGAATATTAAATGAGGTGATGCATGTAAAGACCTTAGAACAGTGCCTGGACGTAGCAAATGCTATGTTAAGTGTTGTTGTTATTATTATTGTTGTTGTTATTATTAACCAGTCTCATAAGACCAAACAAAAATTGGCAGTATAAGAAATGGACAAATACACTGTATTAACATACTCTATCTAAAATAATAAACAGTTTCTAAACAGGAGTTTTTTTCATTAAAATAAGAATTTCATTTGCACCTAATCATAGTTGACTATATAAAAACTATAAGCATTAGCAAAGTAGCAAAGTTTATCACAGTAATCCCAGTGATGTGTTTATTTTATAGAAGATGTTTTATGAACACTATCTTAAAAAGTAAATAAATACACATTTCCTAATAGCAAAAAACACTATTAAGCTGCAATACAGTTGATCCATAGAATCTGGTCTATAAGAAGGAATGCCTTATTAAATTTTCTGAGGCTAATTCTACTGGAAGCAGGATTATTTGTGTTGGAAGACCTGTCTGTGGAAAGATCTGAACATGGAAAGGCTCGGACTTGGGAAGACTCCTTTTAAAAAGGTCTGGACCTGGGGAATGGTCAAGAAGGCCTGGACTATGGGACATGTTAGAATACCTGGATATTGTAGACACTGGCAGACCTGAATGTTAGAAGACCGGTACCCTGGAGACGTTGGAAGACGTGGATACTGAGCCCGCTGTTGGAAGACTGGATAGTTGTCGGAAGACGTGGAGATGCCGGAAGACGAGCAGATTCCGGAAGACGCAGGGATGCCAGAAGACGCAGAGATGCCGGAAGATTCAGGGATGCTGGAAGACTCAGAGATGCCAGAAGACGCAGAGATGCCAGAAGACGCAGAGATGCCAGAAGACGCAGAGATGCCGGAAGATGCAGAGATGCTGGAAGGCGAGCAGATGCTGGAAGATGCAGAGATACTGGAAGGCGAGCAGATGCTGGAAGCCCTGGAGATGCTGGAAGCCCCGGAAATGTAGGAAGACAAGGATTTTCTGGAAGACGTGGCTTAGTTGGAAGACGTGGATTTTCTGGAAGACGTAAATTTGTCGGAAGACGTAGGTAGGCTGGAAGACATGAATTTGATGGAAGACACACAGCTTTGTTGGAAGACGAGGATTTGCTGGAAGACGTGGATTCTGGAAGCCATGGATTTGATGGAAGACATGGGTTTTCTGGAAGACTTGGAGGTCATTGGAAGACATGGATTTCCTGGAAGACATGTTTTTTCTGGAAGACGTGGATTTTCAGGAAGACCCGAATTGTCCGGAAGACCTGGATTTTTTGGTGGAAGACGTAGATTTGCTGGAAGACCTGGAGGTTACTGGAAGACACAGACTTTCCGGAGGACGTGGATCTCTAGGAAGACATATATTTGTGGGAAGACCTGGATTTAGTGGAAGACATAAATTTTCTGGAAGACGTGGCTTTATCGGAAGACCTGGATTTATTTAGTGGAAGACATAAATTTTGTCTGGAAGACATGGACTGACTGGAAGACTGGATTTGGTGGAAGACATGGATTGATTGGAAGACCTGGATTTTTCTGGAAGACACAGATTTGACGGAAGACATAGATTTTTCTGGAAGACGTGGACGGAGTGGAAGACCTGGATTTCTTTCTGGAAGACATCGATTGACTGGAAGACCTGGATTTTTCTGGAAGACATAAATTAGCTGGAAGACTTGGATTTGGTGGAAGACATAGTTTTTTCTGGAAGACGTGGATTGGCTGGAAGACCTTGAAATTGCTGGAAGGCGTGGGTTTTCTGGAAGACCTTGAAAACATTGGAAGACATAGATTTTCTGGAAGACGTGGATTTTCCTGGAAGATACAGATGCTGTGGAAGACCTATAATTACTGGAAGACGTGAATTTTCTGGAAGACTAGGATTAGCTGGAGGACCTTGATGCTGTTGGAAGACTTGGAATTTGCTGGAAGACTTGGAGTTGCTGGAAGACCTGGAGTTGTTGGAAGACCTTGACACTGGCGCCATTGGAAACCCTGGACATTGGAGACATTGGAAGCACAGGATGTTGGAGACATTGGAAGCCTTGGATTTTGTGGACATTGGTTATTCTGGATACTGGAGATTTTGGAGACCCTGAATGTTGGAATTCATGGGTATTGGAAGCCCTGAATACTAGAGACATTATAATTCGTGTACCTTGGAGGCCCTAAACATTGGAAGATATAGACAATAGAAGATATAGGCATTTGGAGACCCTAAAATCAGAAGCCCTGGATATTGGGAGACATTTGGAAAACATGGGTATTGACACATTCATGTTGAGACATAGAATTTGGAAGTTGTAATTTTCATGATGCTGGAAGTCAAGGGTGTTGACAGCCCTAGACAGGAGATTTGGATTAAGATGTCAGGATGTTAAAAGACCTAGTCATTCAGACATTGGGGATGTTGGAACACTTAAACATTAGAAGACCAGGTTCTTGGAGATATTGAAAGACTTGGATGGTGGAACTGGTGATAATGAGACACTATAAAACCAGAATTTAGGAGACACTGAAGGTTGTATGACTGAATGATGTAAGCACTGGAAGATATTAGAAGAGCTGGACTTGGACACAATGAAACACGTGGACTCTAGAAGACCTGCATATAGGAGACACTGGAAGATTGGAAACAGAAAAATCAGAACTTAGAACTCTGGACTCAGAAAGACAAGACGTGGATCTTGAAGACTGGTTGTTGGAGAAAACAGCAGACTTTTAATTTTTAATTTCCCTGATATTGAGGAGATTAGAAAACCCACATTGGAGATGCTTCAGGCCAGAGAATGGAAGACGTGGGTGTTGTAACATTTAGAAGATCTGGCAATTGGACATGTTGGAAGCTATGGTGCTCAGAAAACCTGATGTCAGAGACACTAAAGAATTGAAAGGCCTAATCTTAGAGATGCTAGAAGGTCATGTTGACAGATATTGGCAATGTTGAAAGACTTTCACATTAGGACCTGATATGACATTTAAAGAACTATCAGAAGACTACTCTAATAGTCTTTATGACTATGACATCTCCTTCCCTAACAATCAAAACACAGAGAAAGGACATCTTAAGAAGACAGCAAAGAGAAATCAGGGAATTCAAGTAAAAGCAGGTAGTTTGAATGGGTTGGAAACTATTTTCATGGTCTCAATGAACTAGCTTTCTAGGTCCGTACTGTTTGACAGGAGGTAAATGATGAATTTTCAAAGAATAAGCAATATCAAGGTTTGGAAACTACTTGGCTTTAGATAGGAGTCAGCAAATGTTTTCTACAAATAGTTAAGTTTTTAAAGGCCATATGGTTTCTCTTGCAACTACTCAACTCTGTCATTATAGTGTAGCCATAGACAATACATAAATGAGTGTGTATGGTTGCATTGCAATAATATTTTATTTTTTAAAAAGTTGGACCAGATTTTAATCAAGGGCCCTAGTTTGCCAAGCCCAACTTTTTATGCCAAATCTAGGGTATAGTAAGTATATTAAGTATATTCCAGGCTAGCATTCACACGCAAAGAATGGACAGAGTACTTTGTAACCTGGTGTTACATAAACATACTATGTATGTGATAATGCTCAGGACATGAGACTAGCACGAACCCAAGAATGGAGTTTAGATCTCCACTTACATGTTTCAGGGACCTAACAAGGATATTTGTCTTCAGCGCCAAAATTAAATGGGTAGCTTCTAGGATGCCAGGCAAGAGGGGCTAGGGTTCCGGGCAGATACCCTAGTTTGGTAGACTGGAAGCTTAAAAAGAAAATTAAAGAAGAAAGTCATTTTTACAGACTGGGACTATCCTTCCAGGACTAAGCACCACTCAACCCAAAGGGAGGGAGTCTCCAGTGCAGGGCAGACAAGAAGTAGCAAAGCCCTCACTCTGTCTCCCATGTGCTTCTCATTAGGGCACTCCTCATACCACTGCCAAGTAATCAGGAGCCAACTCTGTTTGTAATGATGGAGGAGAAAAGGAAGCAGACTAAAGCTTTGTGTTCTTAGCCAGGCACTCTGGCTTCAGGTAAGAAGTCTAATTTCTGTTCATACCCACCAGAGCTTAAGTGACAAACTTAGGGGATCAGGGTTGAGTGGCAGGCTGAAGATCCCTAGTGCTTAGGCAGATAGGGCTGAGGAAGACACAGGCTATCACATATATTGTATGAAAGAGAACACTGACAGACAAACCCAATTCCAGTACCCTGGGACTGGGTCGTGATTTAAAGGTGAAGTAGTGGAATATACAGACAAGGGGCAGCCACTGAGGCTGTATACACTAGGACATCAAAGACTCCCAGTTAAGACAGTAAAAGGGTTGGGATATGAGTCAGGAGGCCACCGTGCTCATCCAGGTGAAGTGGTAACGGGGTCTGGAAATAAGGCAGTGACAGCTCTGTTGCTCAACAGATCCAGCACTGGGATTATGATGAATACTCAGCATTCTGAAAAGCATGATTTTAAACTTCCTGAATGCTATCAGAATACATGAAATAACCAAGATGTTCAGATGCTAGTTAGGAGGAATTGTTCTCATCGAGTAACACTACTTGGATATCCAATTTTCTCTCAAAAGCAGCTAAGCTAATAACTCGGTGGTTTAAGCAAAGTAGGTCCTGCATAGTTTTATCTTTAGCTACTATTAACACAGTGTGACTTCATTATCTCAAAAGTGGACCCAAGTGGACGGATTATTTTCTAGAGAATAGGGATACAACCATGTGAAAAAAGTCATTAAAAGTAACCACCATATAAATAAATATCATGCAATGATAACTATATTCTACATAAGTGATATAAATGAAGCTGCAAGTCAAAGAGTAACACAGGGACAAAGGAAGTACTGTTTCAGGTCTCTTTCACATGCAAGAAAAATACTGAAGATCAATTTTTATTCCTTCTCCTTAAAACCATCATGCATACCATTTTTTTTAGAAGAATTAGATAAAATACAAAAATATTAAAATTTTGCGAAGGCAGGAGTAAACTATCATATTTAGCTCTATAATGCTTATAATAACAATAACAATAATGATAATGATAATAATAATAATAATAATAGCAACAAATTATTGAGCGCTTGCTATGTGCCAGGCACTGTACTAAGCATTTCTTGTAATCTCATAGCAATCTAACAATGCAGGTATTTTGACCCCATTTTACAGATTAGAAACTCAAGTCTGAAATGGTTAAGAAGCATGCCCACCATCACATAGTTGGTAACTGGCAGGGACAAGATTGAAGGCAAGTCTGACTCCACAGCCTAGGCCCTAAGCTGACTTGTCACACCCCGACAGCCCAAGGGTTATGGTGTCAGGACTAAGCACCACTCATCCAAAGAGAGGGAGTCCCCCACCCAGGGCAGACAAGAAGCCAGTGGCAAAGCCTCCCTTACCTAAGTCCCATGTTCTTCTCAGTATGGCCCTCATCACACCACTGCCAACTGACCAAGAGCCAACTCTGGGTGTTTGCAAAAATAGGTTAATTGTATCACTGGCTTTACATAGTAATGTAAGAAAGAGGAAGTACGATGTCTGAAGCACAACTGGATTCATATTTAACTCCTCAACATTCATTGTTCATGTTAATGAAATGTACTGTTTAGCCTTTATTTGATGTTATGGCTCCCAAGAACATATATACTCTGTTCATACCACAATTTATTTCTGGATTCTTAAACAAGCATAGAGCACTGACATCGAGACCATTAAAAGGTAACTCTATGTAAAGTTCAGTGATCAATGTATTCCATAGCACAAACATGATTCACACACCCCTTTAGACTACACACACTCTCGAAGCCCTTTATTAGCATTCACGTGGCAGCAGCTCCAAAATCCAAATGTGTGCATTTGCAGATGTGTGCAGAGCCTCCTCTGCATTTTGAACTTAAAAGATCTTAAACAAACAAAAGGTTCTTTTTAAATGTAACACCGGTTTCTTAATATTCTCTACAAAGTTCAGCAGCTTGGGCTGCTCTTTCTCCCCACCTCCTTTTCCATTCTTTTCTTTCTGCCAGTGGTTAAGTATGTCTGTAAAGAAGAAAGCTGCTATGCACTTCATAACACTGAACCCAAGAATTTACCTGAACCATTTGATAACAGGAAGATTCTTTCCACCCAAACTGTGTATAAAATCTTCTAAAAAAAACTTCAGCTTGTCAATTTGGGGGACTATTCTTAATTTGAAAAAGAAAAAAAAGCACCCAGTTACATGCACTTCTATTTCTACCACTTTGCCCATACCAACTTTCAAATTCACCTGTAAGTTCTGCTGACTTGTTAAATTCAGCCATGTTGAAATGCTCTGGCTTTTATCCTCCTTAATGATACTTCTTAGCTTATTTTAACTGGGTACTACCTCAAACAAGAATTAGATTTATCTCAATAATGTATTTCAAGTGGCCTGGTCCCTAGACAAAAGTTTGCACCTATCAAGTCAAAGTCTAGGCATCCCTATGACAACTAAATCCATACAGTAGTTGGGTTCCCATTGTATTATGTTATATTAATGGTTCCCAGTTGATGCTCTCCAACTTAAATCTGATTTCTCTAATTCTAGTCAAATTAAGAGAAAAAATTCCAAGGCAGTAATCTCAATGAATGGTAAAATTTATCAGGAAACTACATTCTCTAAAGGCATATGGAACCATTGTTTAAACTGGTAAAATAATCATTGACTTAAAACTATCTACCTCTAGATATGATTAAGAATATACCAATTATCCATGGAACCTTGGAACAGCAACTCTGACACAGAGTTCTCTCTGCTTTGGTTTATGAAAACAATAGATACAACATGTTAAGGTGTTTTCCTCATAATATCTATTATTTTCCCCAAGCCCTGTAACTCAGAAGAAAAATAACAATTACTACAAATAAACTCATAGGAGGTCCTCTCTGTCTTTCCTTTCAGGAAACTGATGTTATGTTTGTTTCTTTTTCTATGCCTAACTCTCTTTTCTGGAAGGGACTAAACCATGGTCAAACTTGAACCAGAAGCACCATTTTTAAAACATCAAGAACACAGTGCAACAACACTACTACTTACCTTGGTCTCTATGAAAGGGCTCAGGTACACTCAAAGTCAACCAAGAAGACTGAAGCAGCTTTCTCTCAAAGTAACAATGTCAGAGATAGAGGGACCTTGGAGACCAAGTGGTCCTAATCTCTCACTTGACAGGTAAGGAAAGAGTAGGGTGGTTTGAATAAGACCATCCATTGAGCTAGTGGTAGAGCCAAAATTTGGGATAAAGTTTTCCTAGCTCCTGGGCCACCACCATTTGTATTGTCTTTTCTATTACAATTCTGTTTAGACTTAGAGCAGCAGTTAGCAACCATGGCTGTATAAAAAAACTAGTTGAGGAGCTTTCAAAATTTACAGATGCTGACCCCATCCCTGATTCAGCACATCTAGGGGCAGGTCCCAGAACTCTGTATTTTTCAAAGCTCCCTGACATGATCTGGATGCGTTGAGAACTGCTACGGCTTAGAGCAGGCATGTACGCTTCTCTGGCACTGCGGGGGGCGGGGGTCACTAGCACCACAGCACCTGAAAACGAGTTTTCAACTCTCATCTGCCTTTTGAACCTACTGAGGAATATCTGTCATCTCCACTGTAACTATGAGAGCAAGCCCTTTTAACTTTTGTATTTTTTTCCCCTTTCCTCTGATCACTTCAAACTCAAGAACAGCTAGGCTATCATTCAGACCTCCAGGCTGGGGGTGGGGGGAATTACTGGATTTCCACCACTCTCAGGGAAGAAGAAGTTTCAGTCAGTACCCCTTTCCCGGAGGATATTCCGATGTTGAAACTCCTGGGAGGACCAGATATGAGAACAGAGATCGATGGAAATGAACTCTTGCAGCTTCTACTCCTCGATTAGATACCAGAGTAAATGCAGGAGTCCATTGTCATTGCACTGCCCTTCGGGACTGGACCCAGAGCTGACTCACACAACCACTGCACAGCAAGTTCACTGACACCAGGTAAAGGGCAAGGGTCTGGATTCTTTCTGCTGAAATAGCAAGTTAGGCTTAAACAGAATTAAAATAAATTTCAGGATCAAGAGTACCAAATCAGATTGCGTGACCAAGTAGAGTAACTCCCCTCCCTAAGTATGAGAGTTGAGTTCCTGAAACCCTCGCTATAGAGGAATTTGTGTTGGAGGGACTCATGGGCTTTCGGGGAAAACTGGGGCAGGGAAGGGTGTATTAGGACAGCGCAGCCCAGACCACTGGTTTATTCACTCAAATAAAACACGAAGTAAACTGAAGCTTGTTGGTATTTTCCTAATTTTGCATCAGCAATCGTGATTACTGGGCAATTAATTTCTATTTCTCTCTGATCTCAAGGTGAACACAAACATGCGTCAATGAAAGTGCCGGTCATCACAACAGATATGGGGAAAGAATCAAGACACTTGGGTTTTGTCCGGAGATGAGCTCTTCTGCGCTGCTTTCATCTTCTGGCACATGGATCAGCACGTCATCAAAACTGTTGGAGTCTGCATCCCAAGGCTCGACTCTCAGTGTGTGGCCTTTCTGCCTGCTTGTGGAATGGGCTTGAATGACAAGGCCCGAAGGTCCAGCCTCTTCTCCCCTGTTGAAGCAAACAGATAGAAAAGACTTACTGGCTTTCATTTGAAGCTTTCTTATTACTGCTTTATAGGGTTGTGGGTAATCATTTAAAATCTTGCCTGTAGGTCAATAAATACTCTGTCGAAGGATGTCTTTCCTCTGAACCATTACAGCCACTGGATTTGCAGAGTGGCTGCTTCAGCATTCTTCGAGTTCTGGATGTTAACCTACGCTGACCTCTTTTATCAATTTTTAATATGATCGCATCTCTGAAAAACTGCTCAACTGTCTTCTGAGGGTGAGAATCCAACAGGTCAGCAAAATGTCACTTCATTCGCGGTCTTCAAATCCTCAACCCTCCAAATGTTTCCTGGGTGCATTTTCGATTTCTTCTACCCTTGGAAGAAAACTTCCAAAGTCCGTGAAAACCTCATTCTGAAGTTTCTGCCAGGATCCTTCAGGGGGTGATCGTGTTAGTTCTCCCACCGTTTTTCTACTATCGTTAAGGCATTACGAATGGTGAAGTTTGGGCCAGCTACTTTCACAGTAACTTCTGGGGACTCTGTCATCAGGTCTGCGAGGTAATCAAATAGACACCAAGTACAGTACATGCTGAACAATTTTTAGCACTCCCAGAGGCACTGGGTGAAGGAGTGGAGTCGTACCGGGGGGAGTGGAGATGACTGGGACATGAGGATCAGCGTTTACTGTCGCACTTTTGTCAGTGGAAATGGAGTCTGCAACCAGCAATACTTGGAATTCATGGTTTTCTCATTTTAAAAATTGTTTAACCTCGGGAACAAAGCACTTCCAAAACCAGTCCAACAAAGAGTTTCTCAGTGACCCATATTCTGTGGTTTCCTTCCACGTGAACAGGAAAGTGTGTGTAGCATTCTCTTTGAAGAGGGCAAGAATTTTGGAAGCTGTGAAGCGACATGGATTCAATCAGAGAGTCACCAGAAGCACTGGAACAAAACAGAGCTTTAAGCTTCTTTTCTTCAGGCTGGAAGCCTCTGGTCTTTGCCGCATCTTTTGCAATGGATGTGCCAGTAGGCACGCACTTCTGGCACGGGGCCAGCTCATGGGTGCTGAAGACACAGCCATTTTCCTCAGTCAGTTTCCTCAGGTACTCGGGATGCTCAGCGGCAGCTTCACGGCCGGCTTCCTCTGCCAGCCATTTCTTGTCACACAGACCATGGTGTTTCTCGAACCTACCCAACCTACCCATTACTTGCCATGAATGTTACAGTGTTTTGTCCAGATCGAAATTTAAGCTAGCATTTTTGTGACGCTCACTAGCCAGTGACACCTACAGGAGGAGGCCTATTCAGCTCTCTCTGTGTTAGAAGCCAGCCATGCCCATCTTTTTCCATTGTCTCTGTTTTGACATTTCAAGGATGTATGATTTTCCTCAATGATTCTGGTGTACCCCTCGATACACTGGCCCTAGTAGCTTTCTCATTTTTCTTTACCATGCAAATTAGAGATGTATAATACCCCCAAAACACCCTACAGAGGTCTTGGTTTCACCGTTATCAAACATTTCAAGAACTTTCGTTTTGTTTGCTATAGATACCACTCTTCTTGCTCTCATTGCTCTGCTTGCATTTCTATCATCTGTATTCTTGCTTTGCCGCTTGAAGGCCATTCTTAACCAAATTACACAAATTTACAAGTATTGAAAGTTTTTAGATCACTGAGCAGCACATGACACTAATCTGTGATGTATGCGAAGCCAAGGACAACATTCACAAGACAAATAAGGAAAGCAAAACAGCTTTTGGATGACAACACGTGTGTGTGTGATCAATGGCTGCAGAGGGAAGGACAGGCAGAAGACCAAGGGCAGAAGCAAGCAACCCCCGTGTTGGTCTTGTCCCATGAGATCATCAGCAAGATGACATGATGGTGACTTGAACCTGCATATCGGTCCAAAACTCTCAAAGGTACACACTAGGTCAACTCAAAGTTTGTATGAGAATGACTTGCAGTTGCGACGTGACCACGGACCTCGGGAGTTAAGGTCAGGCCACCAGGCTGAGCCGAGAAGGACAAATACCACCATCTAGGAGAAAGCAGACACAAAAATAGGAAATGAAGTCCAGAACAGAGGCAGACTGCCTGAGTAGCTTTTACCTTAGCGAGGAAACAGAAATTTGGAAGAATAATCATATGTGCCCAATTGCCCTTACAAAGGCTGTACCAACTTGTATGCTTGCTAACAGTGGATAAGAGTCCTTTTCTCCCGTATGTTCACCAACATGAAATATTACCAGTCTTCGTAATTTGCACCAAACAGAAGGTGAATAACAAGGTAGCTCATTTTTGTGTTAATTTTCATTTCTTTAATCGCCTTTCCATATGGTGAGTCATTTCTATTTCTTCATCTTTAAATTGTCTGTTTATATCCTTTGCCCACTTTAAAATGTTTTTCTTGCTGATTTGTAGGCACTATTAGCATATTCAGGAACTCTTATTTTTAACTCTATCTTGCAAATGTTTTGTCTGAGCCTGTCATTTACTTTTTAACGTTGTCTTTTGCCATCAAGATGGTTCAAATATTTATGTAGTCAAATGTTTCATGCCTTGCTTTGAAAAGGCTTCTCCTCCCTAAGATGACAAAAATATGTTCACATACTTTCTTTCATTATTTTTACAGCTCTGTGGTGTTAATTCAAGGTATGGAGGAAAGGATGGACTACTCAGTGAATAGTGTTGGGATAAATGACGGTCCATTGACAAGAGGGTCAGAAGGCCTCTCCCAATAGCATTTCCCCTCTGTACTAGAGACAGGGGCTCTGGTAGAGTCAGATCCCCAAGATGACCAAGTTGGAGGCTCAAGTTGATTCCAATTGATGGCCCAGTGTTCTCCGGAGGTCAGGACAGCTTGAGGAGGGGCGTGTTTCCAGAGGAATCATTAATTACTATACATTTTGCTGGCTTAAGTTCTGTTCTGCTACCAAACTATACTCCTGCCGTATAGCAACTGAGGGACAGTTGATATAAGCTCCAGTTCTCAGATCTCTGACCTTCCGATAATGGCTTCACTAATAATGAACAGTCACTCACAGTTCTGGCACAACTGGAGAAACTTGGACATGAGAAGGCTGCCGGATGAGAATAGGTGATGACTGTTGACTCTAGGTACAATAACAGAACCATGGTAATATCAGCAAATACTTTTTTGGGGGTAGGGGGAGAGCTGAAGCAAATACACATATAACTAGTCACACTTATTTTATGAAAAAATGTTAACAATTGTTCGATCCAGGTGGTTGGTAGGTAGGCATGCATTTCACTATCTCACTTCTTAAAGATTTTATTTATTTATTTGACAGAGATCACAAGTAGGCAGAGAGGCAGGCAGAGAGAGAGGAAAGGAAGCAGGCTCCCTGCTGAGCAGAGAGCCCGATGCGGGGCTCGATCCCAGGACCCTGGGATCATGACCTGAGCCCAAGGCAGAGGCTTTAACCCACTGAGCCACCCAGGTGCCCCACTATCTCACTTCTCTGTAGGTCTGAACATTCTCATAATAAAAAGTGTGTGTATGGGTGTGCAAGCTCATGTGTGCATGAGGTAATAATCTCATATCTCTTGGGTCCGTATTGGGCACTAGCACATAGGTGTCAATGGCTTTTCAGGTTAAATACAAGATTCAAAATTACAACTAAAGAATAATGGATCATAGGAGGGAAATCACTTTAAATGGAATATTTTTCTTGCTTGAAATCAAAAGATTAAACACAAGGCATCACAAAGCCTGAATCCCAATATCAATGTAAAGGTATAAGACTCAATTTCCCAGTCTCCTTTTTCTCTACCAATCTCGAACAGATTTGTAGCAATTTTATCCATAACCAGATTATCTGAACCTGTGGACAGTTTAACTTCATTATACTATTAACTCTTTTCTATACTATACAAGAGATGGAGATGGGACACCTGGGTGGCTCAGTTGAGTGTCTGACTCTTGGTTTTGGCACAGGTGATCTCGGGGTTGTGGGATCGAGCTCTGCGCTGGGAATCTGTGCTCAGCAGAGAATCTGCTTGAAGATTCTCTCCCCCTCTCCCTCTGCCCTGTCCCCACTCATGCATGCATGCACTCTCTCTCTCAAATAAATAAAAAAAAGTCTTTTTAAAAAGAGATGGAGATGTATGAAAGGAAATAAGGAGCAAACAAGAGCATAAAAACGGATGACCCAGGGCAGGACGAATGACTACTATAGGTTTAACCAAATCCCTGGTTCATTCAACCAACTTTCAAATGATGGAATGTACCTTCTACCCACAACATTCACTTTGGGTCAGCGTTTCACCTTGTGTTCTCTGCCCTTGCTAAGGATATGTCACTTTTGTAAGATACTAGCACCAAGCTAATGTGAAGAGTAAAGCCCCTGAAATAAACATCCTGTTACCTTTCAGTTCTGCTAGCCATACAGAGACCGGAAGCTGTGGGCATTCCTTGGCAAGGTATGACTCCCAAGGACATTTATCTCAAGGGCTGAGGGTGTCACATCCTTCCTCTGGTCCTCGTGAGGCATGCTCTGTCAAGGAGAAATAGAGCCTAGCTGACAGAGCTTTGAGTTGAAGCTCACACTGCTCAAGTGCCCAAAAGGGCAGGAGGATCTCAGGATGGTTTTTCTGTTGGTGGCATCTCAACAGGGAAGAACAAGGACTTCCTCGACAGGCCACACCCTGTGAGGACTTGTCGGGACAACCCGGAATGAGTTCATCACGGCCTCCGCTGTGAAAAGACCTTTGGTCTCAAGGGGTTTGCTCTCATACAAGCTCTGTAGAGCTATCCGTCTCCCCCTTCACAAACTGTAAAACACACACACTCAAGTGGCCAGCTCAAAAAGTACAGACCATCTGAATCATTTAGCATTTTGGAGAAGAGGGCAAGTGAGTGGGAAGCAGAGGCAAAGGCAGAGAGGCCGGAAATGCTGGGAAAATGAGATGAGGACGAAAGACAGAATGGCTGAAGTGGACAGTAAAACACAAAGCTGGAAAGTCTGTTGAGGGAAATCACAGAAGGCCTCAGATGGCAGATTTCCTTGGTGAGACGGAGTTATGTTTAACTGTCTTCCTATTAATGAAAGGGTTTGTTTGCAATAAATACAAAATTTAAAAAGATGTTTAGGATAAAGCAGATTTGTCCTTCCTTGTTACTAGGTCTCGGCACACACATTCCTAGGAGAAAAAGCCCTATTTGTGTCCTAAATAATTTAGGTATATCATGCTGATATTTATTATCACATTGCTATTTTGTTCTTGCTATTTTAATGTTTGATAACTACAGTTACAAAACATCTTCTTTCCTTCCATGGTTCGATGGGTCATTAATCAAATAGACATCCACAATTTTTTAATAATAATGTATTTTTCACATTAATATTTCATGGAAAATCATGCATATTTCTTACTGGATCCAAATATTTTTTTTATAGCTCTGAAAATTCTCCCCACCCCAAAAAGTCAAAAAAGGATTCTATGCGGCGACGGTGCCCTCTGCTGGCTACAGAGTGGAACAGCTACACCAGGACAGGGAAGGAATGCAACCACCTAGGTGGTCGGCCATGCACCCTGCAGGACAACGCCTCGGAAGTCCACATTTCCTCAGTTTCCTCCCCTTTTGTACTAAGAATGTTGACTCAATACCTCCTGGAAGTCAGCAAACTCGTCTTAAGTGGCCAGAAATTGTGCAAGTGATCCGACAAATTCCTCTTTTTCCCTGGTCTTTTGAGGGACTAGGCACACCCAAAGCTTCGAAAGATTTTTTTTTTTTTTAAGAAAAGGCACATACATTTGAACAATAGTTCCTGATCTCCTTAATGTGCTCTTCCTCTTTACCTCATTTTCACTACCCTGTGTCAGACAAGAGGGAGGAGCCCTTTAAGGAATCCTGCTGCCAGACCTAATGGCCTTCCACGTCCCAACTTGAAATATAACTAGGCCGCCTCCTCAGCCGGGGCCAGATGTGCCCTTCGTCCCTGTCTTAGCCACGAGGACAGCAAACAACACAAGGTCAGCATAAAACGGTTCCAGGGGATAATGACAATTGAAAGCCACCTTGAGCCGGTACCCTGGGCTGGCGGCAGGTGAGAGGTGAATGAGGTATAATAAAGGGGAGATGCACTGTAAATCACAGAGCATCGTCCTCATTAAAGGTGCCCATATCATTGCAAATTCAGAGCGAACTGCAATACCAGGAAATGCTCTGTGGCTGGCTAGAGAGGAACAAGGTGTCCCCAAGCACAGAAGGACCCCTCTTTCTGCAAAATGATTCCCAAAGTCCTTCCCTGCTGCTTGTGGTTCCTTTACAATGTTTATATTCATCCCAATTCTGAATGGATTCCTAAACCCATTAAGGGAGCACAGCTTCCTCTTGTGCCTTACTTCTGTGGGGTTTTGCTGCTTCTAAAACAGAGCTTTGCAACCTGGGGCTCTTGGAAAATCTCTTACCTCCGGTCTCCTCCCAATTCCATACCGTTCCTCCCAACTCCATACTGTTCTAATGGCTTCAGTGAGCCAAGAACCGGGCTTGCTCCTGGAGGCGCAGAGTGGTGAAGCAGCAGTGTCTCCTTCCTGCTGCCCAGCCAGGGAGTTATGCACACGATAAAAACCCAACTTGCTGCACACAAAGAGCCAATGTGAAGTAGGACAGAGGTCCAGGCCTTGGGAGCAGAGGGAGAGGCGGGAACCACTTTGGAGTTGATGTGCAGAGCCCGGGATTAGGATGAGGCCAGTGTGGCTAAGTGGTGTCCCATCAGGGTCAGATCATGTCTTTATTTCACATTCTCATGTTCTGGTCATCATGGGATTTTTCTCCGTTAACTCTCAATAGATACTGCATTAATTTTTATCCTAATTACTGGGTGTCTCGGTGCGCCCCGGCCCCCACCGCCCCCCGCACGTGTCTTTGATTTTGCGCCCGAGGTGCCTCACTCGATTTGCCCCCGAGCCCGGGCGTGGGCGCTGGAGTGAGGGATACTTGAGGGCCTTAATTTTGCGGCTGGAAGAGGGGTAAACGGCCGCCCCGGGCCGCCGCAGTTCGGGCGGGGGGAGCGGGAGGCCCTCGAGGCGAGCTTCGGCGGGCGGTGCGCGGCCGGGCCGGGAGCCCACGACGCTGCGCTCGGGTCATCTGTCGCAGCCCCCGAGGGAAATCGGCCTGGTGCGAGCGGAACGCCGAAAAGACGTGGCCCTACCTGCTCCCGGACCTTGCCAGCTCCTCTCCGAACCGCCAAGATACGATCTGCTTGCTCCCCCGCGGGGGCGAGGCGTCCGGTCCTCGCACTGCGCCCTCCGAAGCCCCGCGCTCGCCGGCGCCGGCTTTAGCCGCCGTCTGCTCCGGGGAGAGGGGGATCCCCCACGGGACTCTCGCCGCGCACGTCGCCCGCCAGACCTTCCCTCTCTCCGCGCCGGTGGGCCCGTCCCCCGCAGGGATGGTTAGACCGCGTGCCGTCACTTCCCAGGCGGTGGCCGCGTGTCTCACCGCTCCCTCCACCCCCTGCCCCCGCGGCCCAGCCAGGCCCAGCGGCGGCAGCCGAGAGGCCCCTCTCCGTTACCCATGTCAAGGCCAAAGTGACCAGCGGCCGCAAAGGGCCGTAATTCCGCGGCGGCCAAAGTCGCTGCTCGCCGGCCGCTCTCGCATCCGATGCCGGTTCGTGGAAGGTCACCAAGCAAATGAAACACGCGCCAGCAGTTGGTCCAGAAGCGCGTCCTACCCGGTGCGCGCGCAGAAACAAAAACAGGACGCTAAAGCAAGCTCTACGGATCGCTGCCTTGGGCCCGCTTGAAGTTTCCATCAAGAGGGACGAAAACGTGTTCAGACAAGGGCGGGCTTCTGCGGCGAACTGGCCGGAAGTAAGCCCAGTCCCCTGGAACACCAGCCTGGGAGGACTGGATTTGTTGTTCCCACGCAGCCCCTGCCTAAGCCCTCGCCTTTCTCTGAAGCTCTTCGCAAGTGCCCGTTCACAGGTTGCTTCGGGTTTCTTACGAAGCAGTTTAAACGGCTTGTTCAAGGGAGACTGGCGCTCGGAAAAGAAGCAAGTGCTCCTGGAAAATGGATGTGGAAAACGTGTTTATGCCGCGCGGTTGTTTGAATGTGCTCAGGTTAGGGGGGATGTGGAGACGCACGTTTCCCTCAACTCTCTAAAGACCTAGTTCACTTCAGGAGTCCTGACTTCAGATCTTTGGTCATTTTTAAGGCCTTAGTAAATGAATGATGCAGTTAAAATTGAATCTCACATAAACAACAAATACTTTGTTAATGCAAGTATGCCCCATGCAATACAGGGAACAAACTTTTATGTTAAAAATGATTCGTTGTTTACTGAAATTCAAATTTAACCAGGCGTCCTGGTTGGTTTTTTTTTTTTTCTGGCAACTCTAAGAACAATGCATCCACAACTTGAATTCTTCTTTTTTTTATAGTCAGTCTAGCAAACAAGACACAAGGCTATATTGAGAGGTAGGCAAAAATATCACAAGCATTCCCAGAAATTTGTCCGCATAAAAAAAATAAGCCACATTGAAATATTTATCATGAAAGCAGTAAAAATGTTTATTTACGTTAACTAAGGAGACTGTCAGTCTGATAGTTAAGACTTTTAAGGGTATTAATCCAGGGAGCTACAGATGACTCCCTGGGGAACAAGTCAGGCCTGTGGCCATTTTTTTGGTATGGTCTTTGAGCTAAAAATGGTTTTTATATTTTTAAATGGTGAAAAAGAATCAAAAGAAGAATAGTACCTTATGGTAAGCCAAACTTATATGAATTTCAAAATGCATCCATAATTAAAATTTATTGCAACCCAGCCATGCCCACTCGTTTTCCCATCGTCTCAGTCTGTTTGCAAGCCTGCAGCCTGCAAAGGCAAAGCTGAGTCCATTCAACAGAAATGGATCGGCTTGCAAGGCCGGAAATATTTACTCTCTGGCCCTTTACAGAAGCAGTTTGTTGACTCCTGATATGGATGAAACCATTACCTGCAAAGTGATGTTATAAATAATCGTTAAGTCTGGTAGCTTTAACTCTGACTGGGTTAAACACTTCCTTATTTGCAGAAATTATTTGCTTAGCTGTCCTTTTTCTCCTGGTCAAAAGGACTGTGTTTTCATAGATTCAAAATTTTGGTGAACTGAAAACCAATGGCGTTTGAATGAGATTTGTTTTCACAATACAGGTGGTCTCCACTTCTCACAAGTTCTAGTTCAGCCCTCCGCCCTTGTTGCACTGCTGGAATACTGCCACTTTGTAGGTCTCTAACCTGAACGGTGTTTTACCAAGTGGCTCGCCTGCCATCTAGTGGGGAAAGTCATAAGTGAATTATTATTTATTAGACAAACTAGCTAGCAATGGGCTGTAGGACCTTGACTAGTGATGGTAATAGTAATTCCTTACATTTGAACAGCAGCTTGCGATTTACCAAGCATTTCCCCGTATAGTATTGTACTTAATCCTCCTTCAGGACAAGTGCTGTGTTCTAAGTGGATCTTCTTTGCCCTATTTTTCAGATGAATAAACGGATTCTGCACATTAATTAGCGTACTCAGGGTCATACAGGGGGCTCAAACCCAAACGCCATGCTCTGTTCACTAAACTCAACTCCTCTGAACTTAAGTTCCTTTGTTTCTACATGTCTAGCTCTACTCTATGAATGATTTTGAAAGTCTAGTTGCCACAAGTATATTTATTTTAGGAAACTTCCACGGATAGTGTTTTTAAACAAACATGAGCCATCCAAAATATCCCTTCTCCAGAAAAAAAATCAAAAGAGGCACACACAATTTTTTCCAGGCAAATTTTTAATTAGTACCTATCAAAAACAGGGTATGAGTTAAGATCCATTTTCTATGAAAGCTCCAAAAACTGGGCAGGAGTTTTTGCTGGACCCTTGGAGGGCTGACTGTTGAATACAGCCACTGGCCACTTTTAAATCCTTTTTGATTGAGATCTATACTAATAATTGTTCCAGTGTAATGATTCCCTTACTTTTAGGTCTTCAGAATGAGGTTTGCATAGAGCTTTGAGATGGTAAGACACAGAGGTCTCAAAAGAGATCCATTTTAATTGCTCTGTGTCTCAGGAACTTCCAGAGGCTTGTTGTGAATCTACAAAAGAAACTTTGAGCCTGTTCTGCTAAAGCTCATTCGAGAAGGGAGATTGTGGGCTCTTCCAGGCGTTACTAAAGTGTCTCTGTGTCATAACAGCAGCCCCTGTGCTTAGCGATGACCAGGAACCAGATTCAATAACCGAAGTTTAGTGCAAGCCCTAAGAGTCACCTTTACGATGACACCCATCTGCTGGACCTGCAGCTGGGCCCACAGAGGGAATGTATGAAATCACGGGCCACCTGCTAAACGCAGCTGTATATGTCGAGTGTGTCCAAAAATGCACCAAGTGTCAACACAAGAAAGAACAGTTTCTAGAACTTTGCAGATCACTGTTCTCAGGCTGTGCCTGTTTCTTGCGAGCCTGCCCCCAGTGGGAACACTGTAAGATTACTTGCAAATAGTCATACCTTCATACTAAAATTTCAGCTTGAGGTAGGAGTAGGAAAACTGAGGCACCTGGGACATAGGCATTCAATTCTTTGATTGCCAGACTTTCTCACCACCTTACTTTTTTTTAAGGATTTATTTAGCTATTTTAGAGAGAGAGAGAGTATGAACGGGGGAGGGGCAGGAGGGAGGGAAAGAGAGAATCTCAGGCAGATTCCCCATCGAGCATGGAGCCTGATGCAGGGTTCAGTCCCCTAACCCTGAGATCAAGACCTGAGCCCAAACCAAGAGTCGGACACCCAACCAAGTGAGCCACCCAGGCGCCGCCAGCACCACCTTTGGGTTAATGACAGGTAATCCCTATTGTTTGCAAGCTTTGCTGATGATGGGATTTGTATGTCATGTATGTGATTTGTAGACAGAGGAGCCACCCACAACCCTAGCTTGGACGTGGTCCCGGGCCTGTTTTATTGGGTGCCCCCACTGTTCTGGAAGCTAACAGTCTGGTTGGGCCATTATCAAACTGCTGCAGCCTGCTTATCGGTGTGGCTAGTACATGGCTGAGCACAGGCGTACCCTACCAATTACGCCAAGAGGACAGTACGGCTTCGCACAAGAACTCACTAAGCTGCGCGCAGTGTGCCCTCCTGCAAGGAGCTGCTGTGGGAGCTCCGTACGCACCAGCGGAGGGGGACAGTATTACTGTCAGCCCCATCGTGTGGAGGTTCAGACCCAGGCCCAGAGAGGCTGAGAGACTTGCTCAGTTCCATCAGTGGGCTTGAATGTGAAGGACGCGGCAATACTGGAACCCCGCCAGCCCAACTCCAGAGCCCCAATCCCAAAGCAGAGTCAGAAGAAGAAAAGACAGGCTGCCTACTCCATGAAGTCCAGCGGCCCAGCGTGGTGTCCACTAGCTTCCACGGGCTAGCTGCACCTCCTGTTTTCCGCACACGGGGCCATCACCCAGCCTTGTCCGCTCTCACGGCTCCAAAGGCCTTCCGCTAGCAGGCCGTGCCTGCATTCATGCTCTTCCTGCTGCTTCTTCCCCTCCCTTGCCCCTTCCCCTGTTGAACGTCTACTCATCCATTAAGGCCAGCTGCTATCCGACCTCTTTTTTTTAAAAAAGATATTATTTATTTGAGAGAGTGAAAGAGAGAAGCAGACTCCCCACTGAGTGGGGAGCCTGACATGAGACTCGATCCCAGGACCCCGAGATCAGAACCTGAGCCACCCAGGTGCCCCTCGACCTCTTTGCGAAATACTTACCTGAGGCCCCAGCTAGAAGTACACACGTTCACCCTCTATCCTCCTCCACAGCCCTTTGTCTGAAGTTCTCCTAGGGCACTCAGCACCTTTTACCTCGTATGCATTCACTAGACTCTAAACTCACTAAGGAAAGCCCAGCTCAACCTCGGCTTCAACCATGACTCCTTGGTTTCCCAAATACGTTAACTCCTAGGTTTCCTCAGCACTTTGCTCTTGCCTTAATTGTCTATAACACTTAACCTTACTCCAGCGTGCTGTCGTTAGTCTGTGTATCTGCCTTACCCCAGAAAGTAAACTCCTTGAGGGCAGACAGTGTTTTCTTTGTCTCTGTATCCTCAGCCTAGCACAAGCTCTTGTTCATTTGCTTTTCGAATAAATAAATGAGTGAGTGAAGCCCTTCCTGAATTCCCCCAGCTGAACACCAAAAGCTCCTTGTTCCTTCCTTGTGACACTTTTTTAACCTTTGTTGGACTATAAGCATCTTAAGTTTGGAGCTACGCCTTAGGCATCTCCATGGTTCCACCACTTAGAAGAATTCCTGGTCCAGTAAATGAATTCAGTAAGTATTTTCTGAATGAATGATTCATCACAATGAACAGAGACCCTTCATGATAGGCTCACAGGTGGTCCCAAAGAAGAAGGCCGGGGCGCCTGGGTGGTGCAGTCAGTTTGGGGTCCGACTCTTGGTTTCAGCTCAGGTCGCGACCTCACGGTCATGAGACTGAGCCCTATGTCAGGCCCCGCACTCAGCACAGAGTCTGCTTAAGACTCTCTCTCCTCTCCTTCTGTCTCCTTCTGCCCTTCTCCCTGCTTGTTCTCTCTCTCTCTCTCAATCAAATAGGTAAATAAATCTTTAAAAAAAAAAGAAGAAGAAGAAGCCTGAACTGTATGGGACTCAGCCATGAAGGCTGAGGTGAGCTGAGCGTGATGGAAGGGCTGTGAGCTATGGGACGTGTCACTCACCCCCTTGCAAACAAGCAGCCATCATTTACCGCCGCCAGTACTGACATTAAAAGCGTTCGTTATTTTTGGCTTTGCTACCGGAGGTGTTAGGAAAACATACATCAACATCCTCCAAGAGAATAGGACAAAGTGGTAAAAACCCATAAAGAAAAAACTATTTTCGGTTCATGCAACACCTGTATGCATTCTGTGAAAAAATTATGCATCCAGGGGCGCCCGGGTGGCTCAGTCAGTTGAGCGTCAGCCGTCGGCTCAGGTCACGACCTCAGGGCCCTGGGGTGGGCCTCTGCTTCTCCCTCTCCCTCTGCCTGCTGCTCCCCCTGCTTCTATTCTCTCTCTCTCTCTGTCAAATACATAAAATATTTTTTAAAAATTATCCATCCATTTGCCAGTGTGATGATATCCCAATACTAGCTAGTATTCCTCTCACATGATTAAAAACATCATCTTAGAACCATAAGATAAGGAAAACAGTAAATTAAAAAGCTTGTATTCTATGAATTCCTACCTATGCAATGGTATGAAAGTGTTGAAATATCATTTAAAAATTGTATGGGTCTACAGGCTAATAATGGGTCATCCTTATGCCATCAGCTGATAATTAAGTAAAAAAGTATCTCAGAATGGAGTAATCTTCAAAACTGGCTTCTATATAGAATGGCACCACTCTAAGATGTAAGAGAAGAAAGGGAAAGAACATTTCCTGAGAACCTTCTAGGTGCCGAGCACTATCCTCAATGCTTTTACCCACATTATCTAATTTATTGGTCTGAACAATCGTGGAAGGTCGCATAGCTAATAAGCACCTGAATTGAAATTTGATCACACACCTTCTGTGTCCTCACCTTTATTCTGCTCCCCTCCTGCTAAGAATCTGGTGCAAATATAACACTGAACTTCCTCGCCAGTACTGCTTAACTGTAGCCCTCCTCACCATCAGTGACATTTCAGACGCCACCTGGGCCAGTTAATTGAACTGCGGAGACTCCTTCAAACTGTCTATGGCCAAGTAGTCAGGGTTTCTTCATAGATACCCTATTGGTAGATACCCCTATCGTCAATGCCTACGATCTTTTCCTTTAGAAAGTTTAAGCCTGTTAGGTTACACAGCCTACTAGTGTTTTTACATTTTCTTCGTCTTCCCCAAACACACAGTCTTAGTAGCCTGATGAAAGAAAGCCAGTCCTGGCCATCCAAATGGGCTGAGCTCCAATGGATCAATAACTCACTTGGCGGCCTGCCGAGTGGCCGAACGACCACCGTCAGAAAACCTGGCACCCGATTCTTCTCTAGTCTGCCACTGATGGACGGGGTCGTTTATCCTTGGCAGCGGTGACAGTCCCTTCCAGGCGACTCTGGCTGTTAGAGCACTACGCAACCAGCACGCCGACAGGGGACAGAGAGCAAACACGTATCGACAGTTTCAGACTGAGGGAAAGTTGGTGAGAACGTAGACCCACAAATCTCAGCAACAGAGTATCCATAGTCAGTTTTAAAAACACTAAGCACTTGTCAAAATGACAGAGTTGATTTCTTTTAGAATTAAATGAAAATGAAGGAATAACAATTAAGCATGAATTACCCACAAAAATGTTTTTAAGATTTGTAATTATAGTCAATTGCTATAAAATATCATGTTGACTTAAAAAACTGTTAACAAAATTGAAAATAAAGTAATGGTGTGGTAAATGCATATTTCCTTATGTTCACCCAGGCACAGGGAATAGGGGAAAGCCTGATACACTCTATGACCCACCCAGTTCCCTGCAGTGCGCACTGAGCTGGCCATATATCCAAACTCCCTTACTCTCGTTGCACCTGCTTTCTCTCTTTCTCACTTTGTCCCGGCACATGTGAGAGGTCCCTATATTCTCTGCTCCTGTCCCCTGCTCCATAGAGCTCCTATGGTGGAGATACCAAAAGAAAACAATCCATGGGATAAAGAAAAATTAAAACGGAGCCATGGAGGGGCACCTGGGTGGCTCGGTGGGTTAAGCAACTGCCTTAGGCTCAGGTCACGATCCCAGCATCCTGGGATCGAGCCCCATGTCAGGCTCCTTGCTCAGCAAGAAGCCTGCTTCTCCCTCGGCCTGCTATTCTGCCTACTTGTGCTCTCTATCTCTTTGTCAAATAAATAAAATCTTTTTAAAAAATAAAATGAAGCCATGGAGGTGACCTGGCTTTAAAATTCTAGGGGCGCCTGGGTGGCTTAGACGGTTAAGCAAACAACTCTTGATTTCAGCTCAGGTCATGATCTCAGGGTCGTGAGATTGAGCCTTGCATCGCACACCATGCTGGGTGTAGTGCCTACTGGAGACTCTCTCTCTCCCTCTCTCTCCCTCTGTGCAACCCCCTCAAAAATAAATAGATAAATAAATAAATAGATAGATAGATAGATAAAATTGGAATTCCAATGAATTACATCAGGGTTGACGTTCTCTAAGCTGGAGCTAACTTCAAAGCATGTCACTTTCATTCATTGTAGCCACAACTATCTCTTAATCCAAGAAGTATCCAATCTTATTTTTTCCAAAGTTTCATTCAAGTGTCATTTGGGTTATGATTATAACATGAAGATGAACTTTCCGAAAATCTACCCTCGTAAAAAAGCATGATGTCATCTTCCAAACCACACCTGACATTAAAAAAAAACTAAATGCATGGCTCCACGTAGTATCCCTTTGTTAGGGTAATATCATTACCCTCTTACAGCTGTTCTTGAAAAGAGAAAGTTGGGCTACCAGGTACCCACTCGCTCCACTTTGGGGGGCAGACATTTTATCGGCAGTTCCGAGAATGCCACTTTTTTCTTTAAGCACTGAAATGTACATGTTTCAATATAATATATAATTCCTGATTACCAATCTAACTCAATGGGTGTCCCTTTCAATAGCTCCTTATTAGTAGAATTTACTTATATTTGGCTATAAGGTACACACCTTTATCCTTTTTCACATCTGAGAACAATTTGATCCCCCAAAATATCTCTGCAACATAAAACATGTAACCTGGCCAGGGTGAGCCTCAAAGCAGATGGTCGAAGATGTTTTCTCTAAGGGCACCTGGGTGGCTCAGTCAATTAACGTCTGCCTCCAGCTCAGGTCATGATCGCAGGGTCTTGGGATCAAGTCCCAAGGATTCCTGCTCAGTGGGGGGTCTGCTTCTCCCTCTCCTTCTGCTTGCTGCTCCCCCTGCTCCTGCTCTCTGTGTGTCAAATAAATAAAATCTTAAAAACAAAATCCATTAAACCAGGTTTTTTAAAAAATGAATTAAAAAGAGAAGATGCTTTCTCTAGCTCTCCATCTATGTCTAGCACATACTGCATGGAAATGCCAGGGGAATGGAGGTACACTGAGTCTAAATCTTTGGTAGAGAAAGAGATTCGGCATTAGTAATTAGTTTAGCAGACTAAACCCTGGTGCTTGTAGATGGATCCAAAAAAGGGCATCCTTGTAAGCACGTACGTTGACTGTAATATTCATATTTGTAAATTCATTCATCTATTTGCCCCACAAACCTTTCCTCAGCTGCTTTTCTGGGCATGTCACTGTGCCAGGTGCTGGAGATACACAGAGTGACTCACTGAATCTTCACAGGAATATAAGGGAGGTATGTGATGATTCCTACTGCACAAGCGGAGCTTAGAGAAGTCATCTGCCCAACGTCACATCACTGGTAACTGGTAGAGTCACTCCAAAATAACTCACACAACATAGACACCTTTAACTTCATCCTAACTCGGGGAAGTGGTATTTAATCAAAAATCCCTAGGCGGAAAGAGGAATGGTCAAGCCTCCAGGCACCATGGACTTCCAGGTTTACTGACCAGAACCTTTCTCTTACTAACTCCCCAGCGCCTTGCCGAGGTATCACCACCACTGCCCATGGCACCACATTTGGCCATCCATGATCACAGCAATTCAGCACCCCTTTTTCAAGCACCCCTGGAGTCAGGAAGTACTGTGACTTCCCCACACCTCAAGAGACGATCCTGAAGTCTTATGTTGTTTTTCAACCCTGTTCCAGATTCATTACCAGACTCCAAGCTGAGGCATCCCCAGAGGGTGGGCAGGCACCTGCAGCTCTGAGAACCAGGAGGCCTATCAGAAGAGGAGCGGCTCGCTCCTCACCTAGGGCCCATGCCAGGGCCATGCCACAAACAACTGTGGCTCTAATGAGCACTCAGGTCTGGCAAGACCAGGGAGGGCAACTCCCAGAACTTGAGAGTCAGGCTCGAAAATGCAGCATATGGTACTAGGAATCAACATGAACTTGATGGCTGCTTGCTCCTTTCTAGAGGGCAGTCTCAGTCCAGTTTTACTGGACAAGGCAGAAAACTGCCTTTTCTAGGTTCCTTTCCTTAGACCCCTTAAGGGCCCCCCCCAAAAAAAAAGTCTCCACTAAAACAAAAGTAAAACAAAATAGCCAAAATTTGGCAGGAGGAATTCTCTTAACAGAAGAAATGGTCATACTCCTTGAGCCCCATTTTGCTCTTTGAAAACAGACCACGCAATGCCAAGTAGCTCCCTGGGAGGCCGGAGAGAATGCTGTAAGCTGCTTTTCAGAACTGCAAATGCAGGAGAACTAAGACAGAATTAATTCAAGTTACTGTTTTGTGTCTGTGTGCTTGATTTTGAACAACTGAAAAGCTAAGAAGAAGGCTCTTTTGCTGTTAATAACCAGCTGAGGGTCTGAGCTAAGCCTGCTTCCGTGTTGCATCCCCCTTCATCTAGCAGCTGTCTGGTGCAGGCTCATATGTGTTTCTCTACAAGGACACCTCCTGTAGCCTTGTGGAAGGAATTCCAAGCATATAAGAAAGATCAATATGAGTTGTATCAGGTGAATCAGAATCATAAGGTGGCACAGGAGGGGTTGTCAATAGTTCTTAAAAGATCCCCATGGGATTCTAAAGCGCACCCAAGACTTAGAACCACAAGTTTAGATGGTTTCAAGTGTGGAAGGTTTTTCTAAGTAACTGGAACTCAGGTCACATGGAGAAGGAAGAACTCTCTGGGCCAGGAGGATGCAAGAGAAATATAATATGAGTCATGGATATAATTGTCAATGGATTAGATAATACAAAGAAGGAAGTAGAAAGTAACAGGTAAATTAATATATTTTATATAACCAAATATATCCAAAATATTATCATTTCAACATGGAATTAATATAAAAATAATGGAAAAAAATTTTCCATTCCAAATCCTGGAAGTGTGCTCTGTATTTTATACACAGAGTATATGCTCTGTCCTAGACAGCTCAGCTACAAGTGAAGGCACTCTCCCACCACAGGAGTAAGTTCGAATGAATAACGCCCAAATGGGTATGGTTTCTACCTCCCTATTGGCTACCACTCCAGGATGGGACTATATGAAGTAATAAAACTATGTTTCATCTACAGAGTTACTGAAAGGGCCAGACCTGGAAGAGCCAGTCAATATTTGGTCCAACTCCTCTACCTAGTGAAGGCTTGTACCAGATGGTACTGATAATTTGTTATAGCACAAAGGCCCTGCAATTTTTGGCCATTTTCTCTATCCTGAAAAAGACTGGTAGTTGAAAAGGTGGCATCTGTCCTAATTCTCCTTTTTCTTGATTAGCAAAGAAGTATTTTCTCTAATGATGAATAAAACAAATTCATCAGATGCTTTTCATTTTATGTTAGAAATTCAAATACTGAATTTTCACTTTGTTGGGATTTTTTTTTCTTTTAATTTTAGTGCAGCAGGCTTTGGACCGCTTATTTGATGTCTCCTCAACTGTCAGTTTCAGCACACACAGGGCCAAATTAACTCAAGAGGTTCCCAGCTGAATAGACTGATTTCTGGAACAATCCCCGCATCTGGTAGGAGCAATCAGAGGCCTGATTAACAGACCTGAGTTAAACAAAACGTTATCAGGGGTGTTAAAGGCCACTTGTTGGTTACACAAAGCTCCTTAGTTTTTCATCTGTTCTTTAAGGAAACAAGAGTCAGTAAGGGTTACTTAAACACTAATAGCAAGCTGCCTAAATTTCAGGAGTGTGTAGCAACTGATGTTTCTCCCCAAAAAAGATGCCTAGTGACTTATTAGCACGTGCTTCCTTAATATGCAGTTGTGTATACTACAGAGAGCCATGGGTCAATGTGTTTGGGTCTTTTTTTGTTCCTTTAATTATTCTCTTCCATGGTTTAGGGTAGGGTTAACCTGGAGACTGTTTTGTCCCCATTCAGTACTGTCTTTTCTATGGCTTGTCACTGTTACAGCTCATAACCCAGCAAAAAGCCAGCCCATAGATACAAACAAACACATGCACACTGATTCTGTCCTTCATGCATTCGATCGTTGACTAAGCACCCTATACAAGGCACTGTACTAGGCCCTGCAAGGGACACAAAGGTAAAGGAGATGTACCTTCTACCTTCAAGATGCGTACATGTATGCAAAGGGAAGAAATAAATAGCCGAACTATATCAAAAAACTCTTAGGTATTCAAAGACGTGCATATGCAATATTATGGGAGGCACATCTTTTTATAGATCTATAGCTGAATAATTTTTTTTTTATCATTTTGACTAGACCTGTCAAATGAAAAAGGGAAAAGGTTACACAGAGATGAGGCAGGTGAAGGGACAGGCCATTTTGATAAACTCCAACACTTGAAATCAGCCCTTAAGGATGAAAGCTACAATTTTAGCTTCCACAGCAATGGCTTTTTTTCCCCTTTATTCTGCTTTAATTACACAGTGGTGAGAAAATACCCATTTACCCAGAAACCCATTTACCCAGAAAAGTAATGCATTCTTGCTCGTCCAACTTGACAGTACCTTGTAAGAGTTGGGCGTGAATTTTTACCAAAACTGGGAAAGACAGCCTTCCCAGTCAATGGTACATTTACAAGATATTCAAATATTTGCACAGAGTAAACAAGAAACCCTCGTTACAGGGCTGACACAGAGCCCAGTTAACCTGGCAGTATTCACGAGCCATATGAGAAAGACACAAGCCAGTAGCCAGGCCTGACATTTGAAGCAACAGACACTGCGAAGGACTGCCCATGTTAGGGACAGAGAAGCCACAAGAAAGCCTGGCACCTTTGCTCTCCACTTCCTCCTCCTCTCGACCTTGGAACTGATAAGACTTTTGAGTTTTGCTACTGGGCAGGCAGAGCCGGGAAGGCCAAAGACCACTGAAGATTTTGTTTCTTGTTGGTGGAGGAAGGGACAATAAGGACGATTTGAGATGAGTCTTGAAGGAGGGAATGAATCTGAATAGCCAAACAGAGGGAGAGGAGCCTTTTAGGCATGCCAAGGAAAGGTGGGAAGAAAGCCTACACTTTCGTATTGTCTTTCCTAAGCCCCCCTGTGATAATGACTGGTTGTGGGGGTGAGGGTGTAGAGGGCTTTCTGAGCCCCTGCAGAGAACTGAATAATAGGGCTTTGCAAAAGAAGGGCTTTAAAAGTCCTTAATCCCAAGAAACTTAATAATATTCAAACACAAGTTTAAATGAAAAACTTGAAAAGCAAAAAATGTCTGCTACATTAATAAAGCATTAGTGGACTGTAATCAGGTTTTGATTTAATCTCTTTAGGAAGCCCTTAATACTCTGCATCAAATACAAAGCTAATCTTCTTGTTTCCTCTGAAACTCCACCTCAGCAAATTGTTCATCCAGCCGTGTAAAGAAATTGAAGCCTCTTCAAAATTTATTCTGCCCACTGGCAAACCAGTTGAAGTTTTCAGATCTTATTTTATATCACACGCATCTTTCTTTGAACTCACAGTGATGATTTTGTGGGTTGAACAGTCCTCTATCAATAGCCACTTTTAAGTTCGGCAGCTTTGCAGTTTTTAAGCTGAGAAAACTTAAATACTGTGCAGGTCGTCACCCGCTGATACTATTTCTCTTCGTCCTCTCCCATGTCTTCCTGTAATTTATAGACACTCTGGGTCCACTTCTAGTCCACTGGGGCACACACTGACTACTGTGCCTCTCCCTCTTCTTTTTTTGTCTGCGTCATTGACTCCACCTCAAATTGTTCTTTAATTCTGGCTCCTCAAGTCTTCCTTCGGGGAGCTGATCTCAAATTCCAGTCATGGCTACCTGTGTGCTTTGAATCCACCCGTTTTCCCCTGCAAGCTGGGATACATGTTTCCCTAGTTTTCATTATTTTACAAAGTGTGCCAATTTGCTTCTCTTTGAGCTAGGGGTAAACAAAATGCCTCACAAAAACTCTCTCATCCCCATTAGCCAAGAAAATTAGAGAATCTTAGAAAACTCTCAGCGGCAAAAAAAAGTTTTATATTTCTGTAGCTGTGGCTACTCGGGGATGTATCACATGGACCACTGCCTCCTGTCTGGCATGCTCTAGGCGTGTCATCTAAAAGCTATACGGGAATTGTGGAAACCACCTTTTTAAAATATCCATGGAAAGGGACCGATTCTAAGAAATAGGTTGGAATCTAATTCAGTTGAATTATCTTTATCTTTTTAAATATATCAAAAGATGTCTGCAGATTCTATCTACTTCTATGGAAGTACACGCTAAAATCTCCGGTTTTAATCACTTTACTGGAGCAGTAAAAGCCACCCTATTAAATGTGTTAGGTATTGTTTTCCACACTGAAAAGTTATCTATGCCTCTTTTTAAAAAAATATTTTATTTATTTACTTATTTGACAGAGATCACAAGTAGGCAGAGAGGCAGGCGGGAGGGGGGGAAGCAGGCTCACTGCCAAGCAGAGAGCCCAATGTAGGGCTCAATCCCAGGACCCTGACATCATGACCTGAGCCGAAGGCAGAGGCTTAACCCACTGAGCCACCCAGGTGCCCCTTATCTATGCCTCTTATTATAATTAACAATACTTCACAACTGTATATCACATTAAATTTATGTGTTCGTACATATTTTCTCACTTGTATTCCCAACACCTGCTTTCATAGGCTCACTTTGACTCTGCTGCTGTACATGAAAAGCTAGGCCAAGATTCGATGCATTCCAACATAATTTTTTACTTCTTGGGCCAGAGATTTCCAAACTTTGACAAAATTCAAAATTCAGCTCAGCCCACCCTTTACTTAAATAAAGCTTTCTTACTGTATTTATTATTTCTCCTACTAAGAAAACTATGCAGGGAAAAATGCATTTATATTTCCTTTTTAAAATGAACAATTTGGTATTTGAAGCTTACATGCTGTTTTCTTCAGAACACTTAAGGTAGGACAAAAGTGAGAGAGGAGCAAGATAGCAGAGGAAAAGGAGATCTAAATTTCATCTGGTCCCAGGAATTCAGCTGGATAGTTGTCAAACCATTCTGAACACCTACAAACTCAACAGGAGATCGAAGAGAAGAAGAGCAGCAATTCTATGAACAGAAAAACGACCACTTTCTGGAAGGTAAGACATGTGGAGAAGTGAATCCGAGGTGATATTTGAGAAGAGAGACTGTGGGGGCAGGGAGCCTCTGTCAGCCGGCTCCTGGCGAGTGACAGAGCAGCAGAGCACAACATCAGGACTTTTAGAAGTCTGCTCTGCTAAGGGACATCACTCTGGTGGTTAAGTGGGGGGTGGAACCCTCGCTGGGACAGAGTGGTCTCAGGACCCATGGGGTCACAGAAAGACCAGGGGTGCCTGAGTATAGCAGAGCTCCCAGGTATCGGAGCAGGGAAGCCAGCTGCAGAGACAGAACTGAGCAGTGGGCTCTTAGCTCGGGGTTGCCATAAACTGTGATCCCTGCTGGCACAGTCATACCACTGCTTTTCGAGCAGGAACCCCACAAGTGGCAGATCTGGGGAGACCCCTGCTTCCTCCCCCAGGAAGAGTGGTGTGGGAGTGTGCTGCAGGAATCTGCTGGGTTTGGAGACTCCAAACGGGGCTGTGAACCAGAGATAGAAACACTCGGTCACAGGCCAGGTGAGCACGAAGTGCGGCCAGAGACCAGAGAGATGGGAAGGACTGACTGCTTCTCTCTGAGGGTGCACTGAGGAGTGGGGCCCCAAGCTCTCGGCTCCTCCGGGCCAGAGATTGGGAGGCCACCATTTTCATTCTCATCCTCCAAAGCTGTCGGAAAGCGCTCAGGGAACAAAAGCTCCAAGAGCGAACCCAAGCAGATTACTTAGCCTGGCCCTTGGCAAGGGCAGTGCAATTCCACCTCGGGCAAAGACATTTGAGAATCACTGCAACAGGCCCCTCCTCCCCCAGAAGATCAGCAAGAACATCCAGCCAAGACCAAGTTCAACGATCAATGAGAACTGCAGAACTCCAGAGCTAGGGGAAAGCAACACATGGAATTCATGGCTTTCTCCCCATGATTCTTTAGCCATCCAAAGTTAATTTTTAAATTTTTCTTCCTTTTTTCTTTTTTTTTAAATTTTTCCTCTATCCTATTTTAACCATGTTATCTTATCACTACTTTTTTAAAATCGTTTTTAATTTCATTTTTATAGTCATATTCTATCCCTTCATTGTATTTAACCTTATTTTTATATATATATAAGTTTTTCTTTCTTTAAAATTTTGGGACGCAGTTTCTTCTAACAGACCAAAATACACCCAAAATCTAGTGTGTGGCTCTGTTCTATTCACTAGCCTGATCATATTCTTTTTTTTCCCTTTCTTTCCCCCCCGTTGTGGGTCTCTTCTGATTCATTTACTGTATATTTTTCTGGGGTCGTTGTTACCCTTTTAGCATTTTTTTTTCTCTCATTCATCTATTCTTCTCTGGATAAAATGGAAAAAAACAGAAAAACTCACCTCAAAAAAAAAAAAAAGAACAAGAGACAGTACCAACTGCCAGGGACCTACTCAATATGGACATTAGTAAGATGTCAGAACTAGAGTTCAGAGTGATGATTATAAAGATACTAGCTGGGCTTGAAAAAAGCATAGAAGATACTAGAGAATCCCTTTCTGAAGAAATAAGAGAACTAAAACCTAACCAAGTTGAAATCAAAAAGGCTATTAATGAGGTGCAATAAAAAATGGAGGCTCTTATTGCTAGGATAAATGAGGCAGAAAAGAGAATGAGTGATATAGAAGACCAAATGATGGAGAAAAAAGAAGCTGAGAAAAAGAGAGATAAACAACTACTGGATCACAAGGGGAGAACTTGAGAGGTAAGTGATACCATAAGACGAAACAATATTAGAATAATTGGGATCCCAGAAGAAGAAGAAGAAAGGGGGCGGGCAGAAGGTATAGGAGCAAATTATAGCTTCCTATAATTTGGAAGCTACAGATAAATAGAACTTCCCTAATTTGGAAAAGAAAACAGGTATCATAATCCAGGAGGCACAGAGAATGACCCTCAAAATCAATAAAAATAGGTCAACATACCATCATCTAATAGTAAAACTTACAAGTCTCAGAGACAAAGAGAAAATCCTGAAAGCAGCTCAGGACAAGAGGTATATAACATACAATGGCAGAAATATTAGATTGGCAGCAGACCTATCCACAGAGACCTAGCAGGCCAGATATATTCAGAGCACTAAATGAGAAAAATATGCAGCCAAGAATACTATATCCAGCTAGGCTGTCATTGAAAATAGAAGAGATAAAAGAGTTTCCTGGACAAACAAAAACTAAAAGAATTTTGAAATACCAAATCAGCCTTATAGGAAATACTGAAAGGGGTCCTCTAAGCAAAGAGAGATCCTAAAAGTAACACAGACCAGAAAGGAACAGAGACAATATACAGTAACAGTCACCTTACAGGCAATACAATGGCACTAGATTCATATCTTTAAATAGTTACCCTGAATGTAAATGGGTTAAATGCCAATCAAAAGACACAGGGTATCAGAATGGATAAAAAAACAAGACCCATCAATATGCTGTCTGAAAGAGACTCATTTTAGACCCAAGAACATCTCCAGACTTAAAGAGAGGGGGTGTAAAACAATTTACCATGCTAATGGACATCAAAAGAGCTGAGGTGGCAATCCTTCTATCAGACAAATTAGATTTTAAACCAAAGACTATAATAAGAGATGAGAAAGGACACTATATCATACTCAAAGGGTCTGTCCAACAAGAAAATCTAACAATTTTAAATATCTATGCCCCCAACATGGGAGCAGCCAATTATATAAGCCAATTAATAACAAAATCAAAGAAACACATCGACAATAATACAATAATAGCAGGGAACTTAGACACCCCTCTCACTGAAATGGACAGATCATCTAAGCAAAAGATCAACAAAGAAATAAAGGCCTTAAATGACACATTGGATCAGATGGACATCACAGATATATTCAGAGCATTCCATCCCAAAGCAACAGAATACACATTCTTCTCTGTGCACATGGAACATTCTCCAGAATAGATCACATCCTGGGTCACAAATCAGGTCTCAATCATTACCAAAAGATTGGGATCATTCCTTGCATATTTTCAGACCACAATGCTTTGAAACTAGAAATCAACCACAAGAGGAAAGTTGGAAAGAACTCAAATACGTGGAGGATAAAGAGCATCCTACTAAAGAATGAATGAGTCAAGCAGGAAATTAGAGAAGAATTTAACAAATTCATGGAAACAAATGAAAATGAAAACACAACTGTTCAAAATTTTGGGACACAGCAAAGGCAGCCCTGAGAGGAAAGTATATAGCAATAACAAACCATTCTCAAGAAACAAGAAAGGTCTCAAATATACAATCTAGCCCTACACCTAAAGGAGTTGGATAAAGAACAGAAAATAAAGCCTAAACTCAGCAGGAGAAGAGAATTAATAAAGATCAGAGAAGAAATCAGTGAAATAGAAACCAATGAACAGTAGAACAGATAAATGAAACTAGGAGCTGGTTCTTTGAAAGAATTAATAAGATTGATAACCCCCTGGCCAGATTTATCAAAAAGAAAAGAGAAAGGACCTAAATTAATAAAATCATGAAGGGAAGAGGAGAGTTCACAACCAACGCCAAAGAAATACAAACAATTATAAGGATATATTATGAGCAATATATGCCAGCAAATTAGGCAATCTAGAAGAAATGGATGCATTCCTAGAGACATACAAACTACCAAAACTGAACCAGGAAGAAAACCTGAACAGACCCATAACTGGCCAGGAAATAAAAGCAGTCCTCAAAAATCTCCCAACAAACAAGAGTCCAGGACCAGATGCTTCCCAGGGGAATTCCACCAAACATTTAAAGAAGAATTAATACCTATTCTCTGGAAACTGTTCCAAAAAATAGAAATGGAAGGAAAACTTCCAAATTCCATAAAATTCCTCACTTCATGAGGCTAGCATTACCTTGATCCCCAAACCAGACAAAGACTCCAAAACCAGATGAAGACCCCATCAAAAAGTAGAATTACAGATCAATATCCCTGATGAACATGTATACAAAAATTCTCACCAAAATACTAGCTCCCAATAGGATCCAACAGTACATTAAAACGATTATTCACCATGACCAAGTGGAATTTATTCCTGGGCTGCAGGGTTGGTTCAATATCTACAAATAAATCAATGTGATACAATACATTAATAAAAGAAAGAACAGGGATGCCTGGGTGGCTCAGTTGGTTAAGTGGCTGCCTTCGGCTCAGGTCATGATCCCAGCGTCCTGGGATCGAGTCCCGCATCGGGCTCCTTGCTCAGCAGGGAACCTGCTTGCCACTCTGCCTGTGCTTGCTCCTGCTCTCTCTCTCTGACATAAATAAATAAAACCTTAAAAAAAAAAGAAAGAAAGAACAAGGGGGCACCTGGGTGGCTCAGTCATTAAGCATCTGCCTTCGGCTCAGGTCATGATCCCAGGGTTCTGGGATCGAGTCCTGTGCCAGGCTCCCTGCTCAGCAGGAAGCCTGCTTCTTCCTCTCTCACTCCCCCTGCTTGTGTTCCCTCTCTGGCTGTTTCTCTCTTCTTTCTGTTTCTGTCACATAAATAAATGAAATCTTTAAAAAAAAAAAAAGAAAGAAAAAACAAGAACCATATGATACTCTCAATAGATGCAGAAGAAGCATTTGACAAAGAATAGCATCCTT
>RCUC01066072.1:0-19947 GCA_003697995.1 Taxidea taxus jeffersonii
AAAAAAAAAAAAAAGCATGAACCAGAACTATAAAAACTGATTTGGAGAGATGTATATTAGTTACTAAGTGAGGAGGAAAAAATGCCCAAGATATGTACAGTGTGAGCCCAATTTTGTGAAACACAAATTACAAAAATGCCTACATTTTTATATAAGGGTATATAGACGCATGTGTGTATTTGGTTACATTGAAGGACGTGAACCAGGTTGCTAACATGGGTTCCCTGGGGGTGCGGTTGGAGGGGTGATGTGGGGCAAGGAGGAGCCCAAGCAAAAGAGCAACTGGAAACTGGACTGTGCGCCCAGGGTACTCAGTAGGACCTTTTTACTTTTTGTACACAAATGAAAAATCCCATCACAAGAAAGAATGCAAATCATAGTGCATTTAACCCACCTCTACCAGAAATGGGAAGATCATGCCCAAAATATTGGGAACGATGGAGAAAATCCAAACAGCTACCTGAAACAAACACAGAAACCCTGCACTCACTGCATAGACAATATGGGGCTCCCAATGATTAAAAACTGACCACATACTAGATCACAGAAAAAGTTTCATCAAATCTCAAAAATCAGCATCGTGTGGACCACATTTCTGACCACTACACAATTTTAAAACAATCAAATCAAACATGTATGTTTGGAACCTTAAAATGCACTCCAGAATAACTTATTGGTAAAAGAGCTGATAATTGTAGATATTGTGAGATATTTAAAGCTGAATGGTAGTAGGGCGCCTGGGTGGCTCAGTGGGTTAAGCTTCTGCCTTTGGCTCAGGTCATGGTCCCAGGGTCCTGGGATCGAGTTCCGCATCAGGCTCTCTGCTCAGCGGGGAGCCTGCTTCCCCTTCTCTCTCTGCCTGCCTCTCTGCCTGCTTGTGATCTCTGTCAACTAAATAAATAAATAAAATATTTCAAAAAAGAAAAGCTGAATGGCAGTAAAAGTACTATACATCAAGCTCACAGGAGGCAGTGGTTATTGGAGAGAAAGTTGTAACCTTAAGTACATGTATTTAAGATCATGAAAGAGTGGAATAGGGGAATAAGAAAATCACCGATGAAACACCAGAATAATAATGGCTGCCAGCAAGGTCCACCAATGAATGCTAAAATTAGTGACTGAAACTTTAGGGAGAAACCAGATAATTGCACATCCTCAAATATCTCCCCTGAAATGTTTATTAATAACTGTGCTGGTTTTTAACATATGTCCACAAATTCTTCAATACCCCTCACTCCTGGAAATTGAGCTTAGCTTTCCTCCCTTTGAGGGTGGGCTGGACTTAGTTGCTCCCTTCTAAGGATTTGTTGAAAGGGAAAATAGCAACTTGACAGCAAGGAAACCTGGAAGTCGCCACCTAAACCAAGTGATCTAAGTGAACTTCACCATTGGCAAGGCATGTTGACCTCATGTTTCCCTGGTGAGATGAGAAGGGCACTTCCCTCCTGTGTTGTTCTTCCCAAAATTCCATAATTCCATCTAACCATGAGAAGAACATCAGGAAAACCCAAATAGAGGGAAATTCTACAAAATGTCTGGCTGATGCTCTTCAAAAAATGTCAAGGTCAGTACACCTGGATGGCTTATTTGGTTAAGCATCTGCCTTCAGCTCAGGTCCTGATCCTGGGGTCCTGGGATTGAGCCCCACATTGGGCTCCCTGCTCAGGGGTAGTCTGCTTCTCCCTCTCACTTGGCCCCTCTCTTCCTTCCCCCCTCTCCACCTCTGTTCATGCTCTCTCTCAAATAAATGAAATCTTTAAAAAACGTCAAGGTCATGAAAACAAGGAAAGATGGAGAAACCATCACAGATCAGAAGAGACTAAGAAGACGTGATGACTAAATGCAGTGTGATATCCTAGGTTAGATCCTGGAACAGAAAAAAGACATTAGTAGAAAAGCTGGGAACATCTGAATAAAGGCTATGGCTTAGATAATACTACTGACACAATATTAATTTCTTCACTTTAATAAATGTGCCATGGTTGTGTAAGACACTAATTTTAGGGGAACCCAATTGAAGGCTATAAGGAAATTTTCTGTACTATCTTTGCAGCTCTTCTGTAAGTCTAAAATTATTTCACAATAAAATAAATTGTGTTCAAGTCAAGATGCTAGTAAAATATCTACAGAATGAATCTAAAGCAAGTGTAAGGAAGGAAACATAAAGATAAGAACAGATATTAGTGAAGTAGAAACCAAGGGGAAAAAATGAAAGGGTTTTAAAAATATATTCTTTCTCAAATAAGTGAGTTCGAAATTTTAACAATATTGCGACAGAGGCTGCTAGCCATCATTCAATCTCTATCCTCTTCTTGTTTCATATCTGTCTCATGGCAACCCAGAGAAAGGCAATATTTCCTGGTATCTCTTTCCACTAGGAGTGGTTGCATGATTAAGTTCTGGTCAATGGGCAGTTAGCAGGGGAGCCTTTTGCAAAATACAAATTCTTTATATTCTAGAATACAGCTACTAATGCTTGGTCAGTTTGTGGCTTGCCTTTCAAATTGTTTATCTTAATACCTCACTATTGAGCTCCCCAAATCACTATTGATTGGCTGTTGGTCTCTGTCTGAAGGAAAGCCCTCAGTGAGCAGAGACCATAGTTCTTTCCTTCTCCCAGCTGAACTAGAAGTCAATGCTTTAGGTAAGTGAAGACAGTCCAAAGCATTGCTGAAATCGGACCTGGAATCCCATTTTTGTTTTGTGCTATAGTTTTCTGAGTACAGATTATTTGCCCCTTTGGTAAGGTTTATTCCTAGGTATCTCACGGTTTTGGGTGCAATTGTAAATGGGATCGACTCCTTAATTTCTCTTTCTTCTGTTTTGTTGTTGGTGTATAGAAATGCAACTGATTTCTGTGCACCGATTTTATATCCTGACACTTTACCGAATTCCTTTACAAGTTCTAGCACTTTTGGAGTGGAGTCTTGGGTTTTCCACATAAAGTATCATATCATCTGCAAAGAGTGAGAGTTTGACTTCTTCTTTGCCGATTCAGATGCCTTTTATTTCTCTTTGTTGTCTGATTGCTGAGGCTAGGACTTCTAGTACTGTGTTGAATAGCAGTGGTGATAGTGGACATCCCCGCCGTGTTCCTGACCTTAGGGGAAAAGCTCTCAGTTTTTCCCCATTGAGAATGATACTTGCTGTGGGTTTTTCATAGATGGTTGTGATGATATTGAGGTATGTGCCCCCTATCCATACACTGTGAAGAGTTTTGATCAGGAAAGGATGCTGCACTTTGACAAATGCTTTATCAGCATCTATTGAGAGTATCATGTGGTTCTTGTTCTTTCTTTCTTTTTTTTAAAGATTTTATTGATTTATTTGACAGATAGAGATCACAAGTAGGCAGAGCGGCAGGCAGAGAGAGAGAGGAGGAAGCAGGCTCCCTGCTGAGCAAAGAGCCCGATGCAGGGTTCCATCCCAGGACCCTGGGATCATGACCTGAGCCAAAGGCAGAGGCTTTAACCCACTGAGTCACCCAGGCACCCCTGTTCTTTCTTTTATTAATGTACTGTATCACATTGATTGATTTGTAGATATTGGACCACCCTTGCAGCCCAGGAATAAATCCCACTTGGTTATGGTGTGTAATCCTTTTAACGTACTGTTGGATCCTATTGGCTAGTATTTTGGTGAGAATTTTCACATCTGTGTTCATCAAGGATATTGGTTTGTAATTCTCTTTTCTGATGGGGTCTTTGTTTGGTTTTGGGATCAGGGTAATGCTGGCCTCATAAAATGAGTTTGGAAGTTTTCCTTCCATTTTTATTTTTTGGAATAGTTTCAGGAGAATAGGTATTAATTCTTCTTTAAATGTTTGGTAGAATTCCCCTGGAAAGCCATCTGGCTCTGGGCTCTTGCTTATTGGAAGATTTTTGATGACTGCTTTAATGTCCTTACTGGTTATGAGTCTGTTCAGGTTTTCTATTTCTTTCTATTTCTTCCTGGTTCAGTTTTGGTAGTTTATATGTCTCTAGGAATGCATCCATTCTTCCAGATTGTCAAATTTGCTGGTGTATAGTTGTTCATAATGTGTTTTTATAATTGTATTTCTTTGGTGTTGGTTGTGATCTCTCCTCTTTCATTCATGATTGTATTTGTTTGGGTCCTTTCTCTTTTCTTTTGGATAAGTCTGGCCAAAGGTGTATTGATCTTATTGATTCTTTCAAAGAACCGGCTCCTAGTTTCGTTGATCTGTTCTACTGTTCTTTTGGCTTCTATTTCATTGATTTCTCCTCTGATCTTTATCATTTCTCTTCTCTTGCTGGGTTTAGGCTTTCTTTGATGTTCTTTCTCCAGCTCCTTTAGGTGTAGGGTCGGGTTGTGTACTTAAGACCTTATTTCTTGAGAAAGGCTTTTATCGCTATATACTTTCCTCTCAGGATTGCCTTTGCTGTGTCCCACAGCTTTTGAACAGTTGTGTTTTCATTTTCATTTGTTTCCATGAATTTTTTCATTTATCTTTCTTCCACTTACTTTTTCCATGTTTCCTCTCTAGACCATGAGCTCTCAATTCTAGAATGAGCATGTATTACGTGTTCTCCTATCTCCACCCAGCGGCAACTGCACCCCTAGTGTCTCTAGGGGTTTCTGCGATCAGTTTCAACATGAGGTTGCTGAAGGAATGAGTAAAGAGAGCAAAAGGTGCTAAGATGTAAGATGACCTTGAGATTGAAGGATGGTGTCTTCCAGACCTGAACACCTATCTCCAGGAAAGAATTTCCACAGAGGCTAGGCACCGAGCATGGGTCTGGAAGAGAAGCTAAAGCATCTTCAGGTTCCCCGCAGCTCAGGTTGTCCCACAGTCTTGACTTACTTTCTCTGCAGTGCACAGGGCAAGACTGACAGGAAGCCCCTCAACTGAGATGCAGACAGAGTTGCCCAGCACTCCTTCCTGTTTTTTCTTTCCTTCAAGTACTTGCTCCTCTGGCCATCTGGATCCTCCCTGTGTCCCCACTGTTGAGCTTGGTGTGCACATTTTAAATCAGAATGATGCTGCTCAAATATACACTATCCTCAACAGCATACGACAGTACCTCTGGACTCATAGCCTCACTGAAACTGACACAAATTGTTTAAATTTTTGCCAGTCTGATGGGCAAAAAATTTGTTTTAATCTGTGTTTAAAAGATTGTGAGTTTGAGCATCTTATCCTGTGTTCGTTTCCCTTTGTATTTTTCTTAAGACCTCTTTGTTCACATTCGTAGCCTAATTTTATATTAAGTTGTTTACTTTACCTTAAAAAAATCCATGTTAACATAAAAGACAACCTACTGAATGGGAGAAGATATTTGCAAACGACATATCTGATAAAAGCTTAGTATCCAAAATCTATAAAGAACTTACACAACTCAACATCCAAAAAACAAATAATCCAATTTAAAAATGGGCAGAAGACATGAACAGACATTTCTGCAAAGAAGACATCCAGGGGGCCAACAGACACATTAAACAATGCTCAAAATCACTCATCATCAGGGAAATACAAATCAAAATAACAATGAAATATCACCTCACACCTCTGAGAATGACTAAGATCAAAACCACAAGAAACAACATCTTGGAGGATGTAGCAAAAAAGGAACCCTCTTGCACTGCTGGTGGGAATGCAAACTGGTGCAGCTGCCATGGAAAACAATATGGAGGTTCCTCAAAAACTTAAAAATAGAACTACAATATGATCCAGTAATTCAACTACTAGGTATTTACATAAAGAATGCGAAAATACGGGGCGTCTGGGTGGCTCAGTGGGTTAAGGCTCTGCCTTCGGCTCAGGTCGTGATCTCAGGGTTCTGGGATCGAGCCCCACATCAGGCTCCCTGCTCGGCGGGGAGCCTGTTCCCCGCCCCCCGCCTCTCTGCCTGCTTGTGATCTCTCTCTCTCTCTGTCAAATAAATAAATAAAATCTTTTTTAAAAAAGAATACGAAAATGCTAATTCAAAAAGATAAGTGTACCTCTATGTTTATTGCAACATTATTTATAATAGCCAAACTATGGAAGCAGCCTAATTATCCATTGATAAATGAATGGATAAAGACGATGTGATATATATATATATGTATATACATACATATATTTCATCCACAAAAAATAATGAAACCTTGCCATTTGCAACAACATGGATGGAGTCAGATACGCAAAATAAATCAGAGAAAGACAAATGGCATATGATTTCACTCATATGTAGGATTTAAGAAACAAAGAGCAAAGGGGGAAAAAAGAGAGAGAGGCAAACCAAGAAACAGAGTCTTAACTATGGAGAACACACTGATGGTTCCCAGAGGGGAAGAAAGGTTACCAGTGGGGGGGGGGGAGGTTAAATAGATGATGGGGATTAAGAAGGGCACTTGTGATGAGATATTATATGGTTGCTGGTCAACTTTGAGTAGGTAATTTCCTTATTCTTTGGCTGCTTTTCCATGTTATGACCCTCTTTTCATGTTTCTCCTGCTGGTGGCCTGGGATGTGACCTGGACTGAGGAGTCAAACAGACCAAGGTCATGCGCAGTGCACATGAGCTTGAGCTTCCCATAAGCTGGCCGACATCTGTATTCCCATTCTTCTTGCATTCTCTTTTTTCTGGCCTGTTGGTGGATATTTGAGACAGACTCCTGGGGATGTTTTATAGCAGGAAGTTTTTTTTTTAATAGATTTTATTTATTTATTTGTTAGAGAGAGAAAGAGAGTGAGCACAGGCAGACAGAGTGGCAGGCAGAGGCAGAGGGAGAAGCAGGCTCCCCGACAAGCAAGGAGCCCGATGTGGGACTCGATCCCAGGACGCTGGGATCATGACCTGAGCCGAAACAAAGGCAGCCGCTTAGCCAACTGACCACCCAGGCGTCCCTAGCAGGAAGGTTTTGACGTTATCCCACACTTAGACTGCCACCTATAAATTTGATAACTTGATAGCTGTGGTAGCCATGGTTGCTGCTCTTCAGATAAGAGATGCAGAAGAAACTTGTCTGTAGAGAAAAAAGAAGAATGAAGCAGATCCACAGGGATGAGAAATGGAAAGAGAGAGGGAGTCCTAATGATATTTGAGCCTCTGGTTACAGTTTGCTCCTGAGGCCTGGCCTCAGTGCTGTCCTAGATTTCTGAGAGACGGCTGGCCACCTCCAACTTGATATCCTTCTGATAAATTCCTATGGCTTCCTGGGCTGGCTGGAGTTGATTTCTGCTGCTTTTGACCAATGGAACCGTAGCCGGTGCACGTGTTTGCTCACCCTGCGGAAGGAGGTCTACGTCTACCAGAACCAGGCATTAAGAGGGCTCCATCAGACGCTATGTTCCAGTCTCTCAGGCAGGGTGAAGAAAGGTGGAGGAAGATTAGAGTGTGTGTGGTTCTTTCCCACCTGATAGGTCTGGTTGAACCTGAAGGGTAGTGAGGGAGGTGAGACTGGAGCCCAAGACGAAGGGGGCAGTTTCTTCTAGGATCTTGGTGCGGCAGCCTGTCTGCAGGTTGGATATATTTTCCATCAGAAAGCCACTCAAGGGTAGCGCCTGGTTTCTTCCCTGGCATTGCCAAAGGTAACCAGTATCCGGTGGGAATAAAGATTCCCACAGGCTTCTTCTCAGCGGGCTGGGCTTCCAGAGGTTCTGCTGGGACCAGATGTGTCTCCTTCCTGCCACCGCATATCCCAACTGAACCTCCAGCCCTGGCCCTTCTCAGTGAGTACATGTGATTCCTCACAGAGCTCTTCTGACTCGGCCTTTTCAATACTCTTGTGCCAGGGCGCCTAGGTGGCTCAGTGGGTTAAAGCCTCTGCCTTCAGCTCAGGTCATGATCTCGGGGTCCTGGGATCAAGCCCTGAGTTGGGGGGGGGGGTCTCTGCTCAGCGGAGAGCCTGCTTCATCTTCTCTCTTTCTCTGCCTGCCTCTCTACCTACTTGTGATCTCTGTCAAATAAATAAATAAAATCTTAAAAAAAAAAAAGAATTCCATGCCCTCAAGTTACTATATTGCCCAGAACTTCTAATTGTTTTTGTGTTTTGTTGTGTCAAAGTTAAACCGTCTTTATTAATTATTCTGATACAGAAGTAATAGAATTTCCAGACTTGGGGAGGGTGGCAGCAGTGGCAACTTCACAACCCTCCCCAACACCCCCTCCCACAGAAAAAGAGACAGAGACAGAGAATGAAGTCGCAAAACTAAAATTCCAAGGCAACGTCTCCAACAAAGCTAAGTGACGAGGGATTTCCCCATCAATTCTAAAATGTGGGCTAGCTGAGACCAAAGCTACCTACTTTCAGGTGATTCCAACCATGGAATTCTTTGTGGTTGCCCAAATACAAGGTGAGAAAATGAAGAGAATCCATCCATCCGTAGTTAACTTTCTCAAAACAGTACGAGACTGTCGAGGAAAAAGCAATCAACCAATATGGTTGAAGCGATTTGCTTCACAACATTCTAACCAAATACATGCATAGTTCCATGGAGAAGAGCCCTTGTGTCCCAGCTGAGGGGGCAAAAGTGTGTCGTTTCCTCGTGGTCCCATACAGACACGGGGCCCACAACCAGCATGGCGAAGAATGGGGTCTGGACTTCACTCTGGAGACCTGAAGGGCTCGCTCAGAAACCAACAGAACTCTGAAGCCCCTGATCAGGAGTGCATTCTTGTGTGCTCGGCACCACAATTTCTGAGAAATTTAAACCCAAATTTTAGCACTTGAGTTGAGAATTTGGAGGATTAAAGAAAGGGCAGAATTCTGAACCAACTGAGAGACCCTACAAAAGTCCCAGCAGGTAGGGAAGCCGAGCACGACCTGTGCGCTGGTGAAGGCTGGCTGGTGGGTTCAGCCTGCCAGAGGGGCTGCCTGTGCTTGCTAATCCGCTCTACGTCCCTCCCAGTCTGGACTTGGAACAAGCCCCCGGAGGAAGGTCTCGGGTGTGCAGAGCCGATTCACATCTCCAGTATTGCTGTCTCCCACCCAGATGGGTGGAAAGAGAGGAGAAAGAGACCACATCTCTCACACTCAGAGCCTTTGTCAAACTAGCCACTCAGAGAAATGTAGACCGATGCCTGTGGCATCTTCTTCCTTGAGGAAAGCATGGAGGTGAAGAATTGCTCCCCCAATGACACACGCATCTGACATTTCACAGATGTCTTTAATCTCTTTCCTGACTGGGCTTACCCATTAAGTCCGTGGTGTCCCTCTATTTCTCATTCTGGTTGCTTCCAGCCACCACTATGTGACACATCTCACCAGAGGTGCTGCGAGAGCAAACGACAACCATGAGCTACTCTAACAATAAAAGCCCAACCTACAAGATATCCCAGGTATAAACCTGTAATGAATTGCCTAGGAAGGCAAGAAAGTTCGAAACTGTCCTTGCAAGTTGAAGTTTTTTTTTTTTAAGATTTTTATTTATTTATTTGACAGAGATCACACAAGTAGGTAGAGAGGCAGGCAGAGAGGAGAGCGGAGAAGCAGGCTCCCCGCTGAACAGAGAGCCCAATGTGGGACTCGATCCCAGGACCCTGGGACCATGACCCGAGCCGAAGGCAGCAGCTTAACCCACTGAGCCACCCAGGCATCCCACAAGTTGAAGTTTAAAGACATATGAGAAAAACCCAAAAGCTAAAATTGAAAGACACTGACGTCCAAAGTCATGCTCCAACTGAGAGGTTCTGGACAATTGCTGGAGAATTCTATTCACTTAGGGTCCCAGCAGTGGGGTTATTTCAGGGCCAACTCCCCCAGGATTTTCCCTTTCATAGAGTATAAATGGATGAGAAAACGCACACAAATGTCCACCCCTGGCCAAATTTGGAAGTCCAGCCGATGTCCAGTGCCAGAAGAATCATGCTTCCAGAATTTGAGGCTGTGTTGCCCCAAACCCTATCAGACTCTATAGTGTTCAAGTGGAAGGAGATGCAGAAGACGTGAATAGTTCTGAGTACTTGGGGCTCCTTTGAGGTGCCTTTCTTTCCAAGTGTTTGACTGAAGTTTTAAACTTCTTTACTTTCCATCCCTCCCTGGTAATCCCGGTGCCACAGCAGGTGAAAAAGCAGGTACTTTCATCCCTGGGCCACAGTGCTGGGTCCACGGGCCCTGCCAAAGATTCCTCATGGCCTCGACCTCTGTCCCCAGGCTAGGTTTCTCTCTTGGGCTCCCACTGGTTTCTGCTGGGCCGGCTCACCTCAGGAAGGCTCAGTGACTCTGTTTTCCTGGTCCTTCTCTTTCCCTTTACAACACATGGAGGGCAAGATCATGTCAAGGAGCTGTTCCCAAACCCTATTACATGGCCTTCATCTCCATCAGAAAGCAGAAGAACTCTTGTATTAGGAACTGTGGCCAGGAGGAGTGAAGAGCCAGAGGGGAGGAAGAGGAGGGTGGAGGGGGCAGGATCATGGACAGAAACCACTGGGATGATTGGGGAGGGTCAATTGAAAGCATAAACAAGGCTTCATGGGGGTCCTGTTTCCTGTCTCTTGTGGCAAAATGGTAGAGAGAGGGCCTTCTCCTTGCTGCTGCCCAGAACCCAGCACCGTGCTGGCTCTCTGAGGAATGGAAGATTCTGAGACATGGCAATGGCTTTGGCCCGGGCCCTGGTATTCCTAAAAGGGGCAGTGATGATAAGGAGACTTTTCGGAGCAATTCTGTAGCCAATGGAAGTGAACGGAAGGCAGAGCTGTGGTCAGCCGCCAAGAGCAACTGCAGCACGTAGACAGCTGGGTGAATGCAGCTGAAGCCTTCGTGTGACCCCAGAGGGCAACTGGATCCGGCTTTGCTAAGATGCAGACTATGACACAGGCTGGATGTTGGGTGGGCGATCTGCAGCCTGGGAATGGGGAGACAGAGGTATCAGACAGAAGGTCAAGTCGGCAGAGTAATAGTGTTCTCGAGAGCTCACACTTGTAGCTCATTCAGGTAAGCGAGGCCGACAACACAGGACAACCCAGACCACTCCCCTGTGTAGTCACTGCAAAGCATCAGAGATTCCCAGCATTGTGGATCGGGGGCTTCACAAGCCGCCAATCCTGGGCTGCATTGCATGCTCTGTTCCTCCCTAGCAAGGCCTGCTCGCCACATTGCAATCCAGAGAACCTGTTGAAGCAGCACGGCCCACTCAGTCTGTTGCGTGCGCTTTCAGCTGATGGGAGTTGAATAACCTGGTCAAGACCTGCACTGCATATTTTTTTTTGCCAAGAAAACAGAAGTCACTGGGCTGGAGTCTGGGTTTAGGTTCAGCTCTATGACCTGGGGAAGGCACGTCCCTTGGTGGGGGACCACAGGGACAGCCTCCTCCCTGACCTGTCCTCTAGGACTTGCAGAGTCCTGCCGTCACGACTATTTAACTCAAGGGACGGAACATGCCAGCTTCTCTGAAGACACCGCCTTCCTAAGCCATCAGGCAGTACTTTCCAGGCCTTGCTCTCTGTGGTCCAGACGCGCAGGACAGCCCCGGCCGGGCCCTGGGAGCTGTGCTGCCGGACCCAGGCCACCTGTCCCTGGCCCTGCTCCCCCGAAGAAGGGCTGTCCCTCCTCCTCAAGTTTCCTCCCTGACAGCGGGCGGTAACAGAAGAACATCACACAGGGCTTCTCCGGGATTTCATTCCCCGCGCCGGTCCGCCCCCCCCCCCAGGTAACAGCGGGGCGTTCGGGGCGCCGGGCGGGCAGCGGGCGCGAGGCTCGGCGTGGGGAGCGGCCGGGCCCCGGGAGGGTAAGAAGCCCAGAAAGCACTTGAACGTGGAAGCAATAAAAGACCCATTGAACTATCATTCATCTCCTGCTTTCCTTACTTTCGTTTGTAGATTGTACTTGTGACTAGTCAGATCCCACGAGCTACCGCTCCCCGGCAAGCAGCGGCTGAAGAGAAGCAAGTGAGAAGCGCGCAGGGGCCGCAAGCTGCTCCCGGAGCCTCCGCGGTGCCCTGCGATCGCCCGGGCCCTTGGGCGTGTGAGTGTGGCCACCGTGCGCGTCCGATGTGCGTGCGTGCGTGCGTGCGTGCGCGTCCGATGTGCGTGCGTGCGTGCGTGCGCGTTCCTGGCTGCGTGCGTGCGTGCGTGAGTGCGTACACACCTGCGAGTGAGTGTGACAGGTGTATTCGCACAGGACAAAGCAGGGAAGGCACTGAGCCTCGCAGGGAAAGCAGGAGTAGGAGCGAAGGAACAGAAACTTTCACGTTAACTTTCAGTTCTCGCCGCTGAAGTCTTAGCATCATGGGTCACTTCCACTTCCATTTGTGTGTTCTTTAGTGTTATGGAGGTTTAAGGCCCAAATAAAACAAACCATCCCCATACCTGCACAGCACTGCCACGAGGGAAGGGAGGAGAAGTGATTTGGTGCGGCCAAGCTAGAGCCAAGGGCCCCGAGCCCGAGGAAGATGAATGCGGCTCTGGAGAGACAGTTACCAGGGACAAGCGGCCCCGGGGAGGCCGGGAGCAGACGCCCGGCCGCACTGGCTGCTCCGCCAGGACCAGGGACGGCAGGCGGGGCCTCCCTCGGGTTGCCAGTCAGGGCTGATGGCAAGGGTGGGAACAGGGCACGGCTCAGCAGGCCCAAAGACCTCAGGACTGTGTGCTCTGAAGTGACGGGTGGGCAAGCTGCCCTCTAGGACCCGTCCAGCTCTAAGAATCCAAGTACCAATTAAGTTAGTAAAAACCAAAATAATAGTGTAACACGCAAGTGATTGGAAAACTGGAACCGCAACCACGGTCTAGGCCAAGCAAAACCATCATCACGATGGGTTTTCCAGGGCGCCTGGGTGGCTCGGCAGTTGAGCATCTGACTCTTGATTCCAGCTCAGGTCAGGACCTCGGGATCTCGGGATCGAGCCCCGTGTTGGGCTCTGCGCTCAGCAGGGAGTCTGCTTGAGATTCTCTCTCCCTCTTCCTCTGCTCCTCTGCCCCCAAATCGTACTCTCCCTCTAGCTAAAGTAAATCAATCAATCAATGTTAAAAAAAAAAAAAAAGAATGGGTTTTCCGGTTTCATTGAACCCACTTTGAGTCTCAGTGGACCCAGTAGAAATGGTGTGTACCTCAGCAAGCTCTGTCCCTTAGGGGACAACCCCCGCCAAGGGACCCTTAATTCGTGTTGAGTTCAGCTTCGTCACAACTCTAGAATCCAGACACAGACCAGGCAAAGTCCTTGTCCCACCGGGCACTCAAACCCCCCCTGTCCTTGGTCTTGTCCTTCTGACTCCAGCTCTTTGCTAGCTCCTTGGGACCTGGCTCACGCTTCACCCTTTGCTCCCCTTACCCGACAGCCTCCCTGCATGAGCACGACCTCAGCCATCCCCGGTCCCTCATGCAACTGTTCACTCAAGCCTATGTGAGGCGCGTCCTCGGTGCTAACTATAGAGGATGGAGAAACATGCAACAGGCATTTGTTCAAGTTATTGATAATCCCAGTGTGTGTAAGCCAATATGTGAGAGGCTGAATAAGACGTGATTCTCGCTATCACGGAACTCACAGGCTACTGGGTTACACAGACAAATTTTTTAAAAATACATTTTTAAAAAATCACAGGAGTCCGTGGTAAATAATATGGTTGGGGAAGCCCAGAGTGCTGTGGGAACCTAAGGGAGGGGCTAAGTCAGTCCAGGGGCCGGGGCAGGTATCCCGAAGGAGGTGACAAGGAATCCGGGGCCTTCTGGCACTGAGGACCCCTGGCACAGGAGAGGCAGCAGCTGCTGCAGGTTCTATGCCTCCCTCTCTGGGGCCCCCCAAAATGTATAGACTTTACTCACCCCCACTGCATTTTTTATAACAACTCCACAGGTGACATAAAGTGACATCACAGTGAACAGTTCATTCTCAGTGAACAGAGGGCAGAATTCGAAAAGGTAATAGAATGAAGACAAGGGCCCTCGGGTCTTCCACGACTAGGCGAATTGCTAGAAAACTGCCTTTTCCAGCCTAAGAGTTCTGCGGAGGAGAATGTAGGATGGGCCTGTGGCCAAAAAACCACACCTTAAACTCTGAGTTTATTATCCTGGGCTTTGGGGACCTGGCCGAACTGCAGACCTTCTTCTTTGGACTCTTTCTAGCCATGCATCTTGTCACCCTGGCAGGGCACACAACCATCGTGCTCATCACCCTCATTGACTCCTGCCTCCAGACCCCCATGTACTTCTTCCTTCGCAATCTGTCCACCATTGAAATTTGCTATATATTGGTAATCGTCCCCAACATGCTGGCCAATTTCCTATCCAGGAGCCAGCAGATGCCCTTCCTGGGCTGTGCCTTGCAAATGCACCTCTTCATCGCCCTGGGTGGGGCGGAGTGCTTCCTCCTGGCCGCGATGGCCTACGACCGCTTCGTGGCCATCTGCAACCCCCTGCGCTACGCGGTCATCGTCACCAGAGCCCTCTGCCTGCAGATGCTGACTCTGGCCTGCATCAGTGGCTTTGCGCTCTCCCTCATCCTCACCACACTGATATTCCTCCTGCCCTTCTGTCAGTCACATGAGATCAATCATTTCTTCTGTGACATCCCCGCTGTGCTCTTTCTGGCCTGTTCAGACACGAGAGCCAACGAGATTGCGGTCTTCCTCGTCTGCATGCTCATCCTGTTGATCCCCTTCCTGCTGATTCTGCTGTCCTATGCGTTCATTATTGCCACCATCCTCAGAATCCACTCAGCCGAAGGAAGGAGCAAAGCCTTTTCCACCTGTGCTGGGCACCTGCTGGTCTCTGTTCTGCACTATGGTTGCGCCATTTTCATCTACATTCGCCCCAAGTCGTGCTACACCCCGGAACAGGACAAAATTGTGTCCTTAATCTACACCAATGTAACCCCCATGCTCTACCCTATGATCTACAGTCTGAGGAACAAAGAAGTCAAGGGGGCACTCGGGAGACTTCTGGATAGCTGTAAGCAGATGAGGCAGTGACCCACAGCTAGGTGAAGGGAAAGACGGGGCCCACCAGAACCGCCCCGGCCCCGTTTTGCGAATGCGGCCGGCCACCCCACAGCATGCTCTGTGGCTCCACTCCTCCCTCTGAGGGCTACTCCATGGCCCTGTGTGCCAGGACCTTCCAGCCCCCTTTCCTCTGGTCAGAGAGAGAGAGAACAAATCCGCCACCTTTCCAAGACGGGGCAGTTCTCAGGTGTGTGTGGGTGTCTCCGTGTCCCTTCATGGACAGTTACATGTGCCAGACATAGACACGGATGGGGAGAAGGCCATGGGCTGACCCAAACAAAACAGTAAGGTGACCACTTCTCTGGCCAGAGAGCTAGCAGGAACAGAAATACAAGGTGCTCCTAAGTCAAAACCGGGCAAAGGGCAAAGGCAGAGCCAAGTGCGAGACTGAATCCCACATCATCAGAAAATAACCTGGAGATGACCTGAGACACAACGATGCCTCCTGAATCAGCAACGCCTCCTGCTCCAGCCCCACCCATCCCCCATATGCAGAAAATACTTCCCAAACTCCCCACTTCTGGCCTCCAGGCCAGCTGACTCCTTCTCGTCCTGTAGCACCCCCTGTTCCTGAGGGCCCGAGCCGACTGTATCCCCTCTGATCCAAGCTGCCAGGCTCAGGGAGCTGCCCCTCCTCTGAGGCCCTGTGTGCTGGCTCATCACCTAGGCCTGAAGAGGTGTGTCTGTCTCCCCAACTGGCAGGGAGACTCCTTGAAGGCAAGAACAGTCAGGAATTTCTGTCATCCCAGGACCTGGCACATAATAGATGTTCAGTAAGAAGTAACTGAACAGCGAATCCCCGTGAGCTTTGGCACAGGAGGATCTTCAGAGCCCAGGTGCTAACAGAATGAAAACCTTCACCATTCGGCTGAGCTGAGGCCTCTGTGATTCAGGGACTCAGGTCAGGTGTAACGATCCCGAGAAAATGTTGGCTGCCTCTACTTCCAGCCCAAAGGCTGTGATAAATGATAAATGCCATGGGTCCCTGTGTTTCCCTGCATCATAGCACTTAGCAGGAAGAACTCTCGAATGAGTGAATGAGTGAATGAATGAATGAATGAGCACCTTGTGTGTACCAGGCACTGGACATGGGACTTGGGATACAGAAAACCATAAGACATCATGTCTGCCCTCAAGGAGCTCACAAATTAACCTGGGCAGGGGGCAGTTAGACACCAAGATAACTTACTTTATTTTATTGTTTTTTAAGATTTTATTTATTTATTTGTCAGACCGAGAGCACAGACAGAGGGAGAAGCAGGCTCCCCACTAAGGGAGCCAGATGTAGGCCTCGATCCCAGGACCCTGGGATCATGACCTGAGCCGAAGGCAGACACTTAACCGACTGAGCCACCCAGGCATCCCAAGATAACTTATTTTAATGCAATGGTTACAAACTATTCATTCACAGAAAGGAGTAACCAGCACCGTACTTATGAACACCCACATGTGGTTAGAAGGGTCAGGAAGGAAGGGGTCTAGGACCGTGACAACCCTTCACTGGACAACTAAACCAACACCATGAGTGCCTCCCTCTAGACCCCGTGTTCCGTCAACAATATTTCCCTATGCTTGAAGCGCATACAGCATTCTTAAGTGATGCACAGAAAAACATCATGAGCCTCTGTTATCTCCAACCTTGCTTGCTCGCTTCCATTCACGGCTCTTACCGTCTTGCTTATCGTGCTAGGCGATGACCTCACTTTCCACCACAAAGAGGCCCTCAGAGGCACGGGACGGGGCACCCCTCGATGGGAGCGGCAGGTCTTGGGGGGAAAGAACCATGTGGATCATTTTCCTAGTGCCCAGCCCTCCTTGCTCTTTGGTCAGTGTGACTGCAAGTCACTGAGAGAACATGGTGACAACAGAAAAGAATCGGCTGGAGTCTCTGCCCAAGAAATTCCTGGTGACGGCCCAGAGCTAACAATGGTCTGCTGAAAGCTAGGCGCAACGCCTAGAAAGTGACCCTCGCCTGGCACGCAAAGTGCTGAATGCACAGCCACAAGGATTAGCCACAGCCCGGGGCAGGCCGGGGCCCCTCCGCTCCGCCATATGGCTGAATCAATCCGTGTAGCTCCAGGGACACAGGGAGCAAGACTGTTGCTGGTGTCACCCGCTGTGCTTCAGGACCATGCGATGCCCTCATAAAACGGTGTACGGCACGCCTGCATTTGCACGACCTTATCTGGGTGCTTCTTCTTTTATCACTTCAAGAAATGTATCCCGCTGCTCTCTCCCCTAAGTCCTTTCATGCTTTCAAAGTAAGCCAGTGAGATGTTGACAAGTGCTGAAGCCGGGGGAAGGGAGGGTGGGGGTTCCAACCCTCTTCTCTCTCCTGTGTGTACATGTGTGATTGCCATAATAAAGAGTTTTAAGAGGTAAAGGTACTGATGAGCCTCCTTTTTGTTTAAAGAGAGAGAAAGAAGGAGTAGGAGGAGGAGCAGAGGGAGACAGAGAAGCCGGCTCCCCTCCAAGGGGGGGAGCCCGATGCGGGGCTCGATCCCAGGGTCCTGGGATCATGACCTGAGCTGAAGGCAGACGCTCAAACGACTGAGCCCCCCAGGTGCCCCGATGAGCCCCTTTGCCCAAGCAACCCGCTTGCTCAGAATGCTCTGTGGCATCTGTGCCATAGCTCTATCGTCCAGTCTTCCTTTAAGGCCCAACTCAAGGAGCATTCAGCCCATGACCCCTTTTTGATTACTGCCTTGCTCCCGTTGTCACTGAACACAACTCCAGTGAGAATGTCGCAGGCAGGAGCACGGCCGCAGGTTCCCATCCACCACGGCCTCGCTCTCTGTGAGAGGAGGAGGTACAGCACTGGCCCTGGCCCAGGCGGCCCCGTGCTTGCACACATACACGCCCATGCGCACATGCGCTTCCGGCCTGGGAGGGGGGGCAAGCATAGGACGTCCCCCCACTCCAGGTGGCACAGAGTGCCCTGGGGAGGAGGGAGAGCTCTGGAGATCGAAGGGCCCCTGCAGGGGTTTGGGGCAGGGAATGGTCAGAGGTGAAATGGTGATAGCCCGCGGCCCTCCTCAGCAGTCTGGGGGTGAGACACATTCCCAGAGGGAAGGAGCCACGGAATCTGTAAGGTGAGAGAAAATGCCAGCATGGCCTAGGGTGGCATAGGAAGGATGGCTGGGACACGTTTAAGGGGACTGACTGGATGGGAGATGACATCCATCAGAACACGAGCGGCTGTGGTCATCAAGACAGGACTAGGAGAGGAGGCATTTGGGGAGTGGGGGAGATAGAGTGAGGTCAGTGGGGGCTGTTTGGCTTCTGGGGGCCTACAGGATATCCTGGTTTGGGTGGATGGCTAACTGACTCAGAGCTCGGGAATTCAAGAAAAATGTTGAATATCTGGCAATGGGCAAAGAGATCCACATTGATTTAACTGTCACTTCCTTATACGCCCTGCCCTGTCACCTCTTAACCATAGTCATTACAGACCATGCCTCACGTGTTTCTAAATATATTTACTACAAAAAAGGGGGGCGCCTGGGTGCCTCAGTCTGTTGAGTGTCTGCCTTTGGCTCAGGTCATGAGCTCAGGGTCCTGGGATCGAGCCCCACATCAGGCTCCCTGCCCAGCGGGGAGCCTGCTTCTGTCTCTGCCTCTCTCTCTCTGCCCCTGCTCCTGCTCACTCTCTCTTTGTGTCAAGTAAATAAAATCATAAATAGATAGGTAGATAGATTAATTTACTACATTCCAAGCAAGTTTTCTGTGTCTCACAAACACGAAGGCCATGACTGCTACACAGCCTGGCGCTGGCACTACAGAGAAGAGGGCCATGGGGTGCTGAGCCCTCCTGAGCATCTTGCTGCCTGTGTTTTCTGTGTTCACACACATATTTGCACGTGTGCAGAGTACTCGGAAGGGGGAGGAAAGCAAAATATTTCTTCATGTAATATTGATGAGATGCTGATGAAGCAAACTACCTTTTGTCCTCTGGAGGAATAACTTTTCAGCAAGGGTGAACATTATGTGTGCAATTTAGAAAGGGTTGCTTTTTGGAAGCAGCTCAAGATCTGGAAGGCAGACAAGGCTGCGCCGCGCTGGCCCCAAGGTGGTTCGCCTGGAGCTGGGGTTCGGCGACTTCAGGGACCTCATCACAATCCTCCTAACTGTATCAAGAAAAGGGGCCAATTAGAAGCACTTTCAAAGGAAAGATTGGCCTCAGATGAATTGTACGAAACTATTAAAACTTCAGCAAAGTAGTTCACTTGGGAACTAATTAGAAGTTTTTCTGAACAACAGTTGCTGAATAACTTTCTTAATTTGTGTTCTGCTTACAAAGGTGATTGATGCTCACCGTCAAAAATAAAGAAAATAGGGGCACGTGGGTGGCTCAGTCGATTGAGCCACTGCCTTCAGCTCGGGCCATGATCCCAGAGTCCTGGGATCAAGTCCCGAATCAGGCTCCTGGCTCGGCGGGGAGCCTGCTTCTGTCTCCGCCTCTGCTGCTTGTGTGTGCTCTCTCTCTCTCTCTGAAAAATAAATAAATAAAATCTTTAAAATAAAAAAAATTTTTTTAAATAAAGAAAATATGGGCCAGTTTGGAAAAGAAAACAAAGATCAGTCATCTTACTTACTAAGGACAACCGCAGTGAAAATGCTGGTGTCTCAGGAGATGAGCTCACTCATAGTCAGCGTGTAGAACACCAACTGGAACATGGTAATCCCCCAATAAATGGGACTGGTTTGTATTTTTCCAATTTTGGTAGGCTTGGAAAAGGCTTTTCCATTCAAAAATCAAACAAAGCTCATCTACATTTTCTTCCAGCATTTCATATTGATTTTATTGTGCGTGCATTATGAACGAGATGTATAATGCGGGAATACTGCCCTCCCCCGCCTCCCTGAAACGGGGAGCAACAGTCGAACACGTCAGCGCTTCCTGGCACCCCAGTCCACGGCCGCCATTCAAACAGCGCCCGACCCTCCGAGGGATCCCTCCAAAGCCGAAGAAGAGAAGCAGGCATTTGTTCAGTGACTCTCGGCTGCCTGCGCGGGGAGCTCTGCCCGGGAGAGCCAACGCCCCGCCCAAGCCCACCTTGAGCTCCTGCTG